>JAGVVM010009863.1:0-15096 GCA_019149425.1 Psidium friedrichsthalianum | reverse complement strand
AATGTCTCACTCTTTTTTTTCTGTTTTTATAAAATTTAAAAATTTTGGCGTTTAAGCGTATTTTCTCGAAATAGTTTTGCTTCTGGAGTACATGCAATTTTGATATAAAAGTATTAAAACCGAAAATTTCACCAAAATTAAACGATAAATTGTTCAACGGTAGCAAATTTAGCTAATTCTTGGCTTTATAATTATTTCTATCGTAACGAAACAAATGAGAAATGTTAGAATCGAAAAACTTGAGAATTTTTTGTTACCGTCGTGTCAATCCCGAATTTCGTTGGATGTTTTGACACCAGATTCGTCGATATGTTTCCATAACCGCTTGCACTTGTAAATCTGTATATTTTTTGCAATGCTTACATGTGAGGTTTAGTCGTTTCCTTCGAGATGTTGCTTGGTGAAGTGTTGCCATATGATGGATGCACCCCCATCGACTCATTTCCTTTATTATTGATGCTTCTTCGGTATTGGTAGTTAGATGTAGACTTTCTTGCGTTAGGGATGTGCTCGACATGGAATAATTTTGATATCATCATTGTCATTGTATCCCAATATGCATACTCACGAGGATCAGGAGATAATTGGATTCTTACGGAATCATTGGCTCTTCCCTTCCACTAGCTATTTTTTGAGAGAATTGAGCGGAAGAAAATTGACAAAATTGAGCGAATTTGAAGGATTTGAGAGAATTTTGAGAAAATTGTGAGGAAAAAATAAAAGTAAAGATAGGTATTTATAATAGTTAGGATTATTTAATAAATTAAAGAAAAAAATAAAATTATTTAATAATTTTTTAAAAAAAAAAGTGAAAACGGCTATAAGCCATTGGTCAACCAAACGGCTATATTATAGGCGTTTGGCGGGCTGGCCGATTCTGAATCGCTCGGAACCGCCTGTTCAGCACTTGCGATTCCGAACTGGCGGTTTGAAATCGACCTAGAACCACCGGTTCCGAGCCGATTTCCAAAATTTGTAACCCGGAACTGACCCGTTAACCGGGCTAATTCCACGTTTGACCCGGGTAGGTTCCGGGCTGGAACCAACTCGTGGCCACCTCTATATGGGTCTTGGGTCGGTCTAAGGCGAAAACAACGTCACCTTGGGAATTGCTTTTGAATTTTTGAATTTTTTATTTTTATATTTCCTACTATTTATTGATCTAAAGGCTCTGGAAGTGACATGTGGCGAATCCTCATCCACTAGATCAAAAACAAATTTTTGATTTTCTAAAAAAGAATGGACGCTTAGATCATGATGCACGACCAAACCTAGGCCACACGATCACAAACCATTTTTTATTTTCAAAATGATTTTTATTTTTTGAAAATAATTTTTTATTTGAAAATGGTTGGCTGACGTGGTGTGCCATGTGGCATCCACGTCATTGCTACCTCGGCTGTTGACCGATCAATGGACATCGACTTGTCAACGACCCAAGGTTGAAGATGACCGCGAATGACTGAGAACTTCCTAGCGACATTCAACGGCGAGATTTTGTCCTATTTAGGCGATATTGGTATCGTTCGAATCGTCTCGACGCAGGCTATAACATATCCAAAATCTAGCCCGATCTAACGGTGGGATCAAAAGTTATCGAGCTCGAAAAGTCCAGCCATGGTGGAACCCGATCTCATGTTTCGCGCCAATATCACCAAAACTAAGCACACCACAAGCATGTAAAGAGTTCATAAGTACTTACCTCATGACCCGATCGTTCCAATCACGTTGAAAATGAGCGCATGAACTCGAGGTAGATTCGAGGGGGTTCGAGGTCGGCCATGAAGTTTCATCGAGATTTAATGCAAAATGAAGATGAGGATGGGCATGAGGTTTGCTATATGTGCGAGTCAACCAAAATTTCGAAGAAAAAACGTTGAATTGAGAAGTCGCCATGGAAACCGAGCTTCAAACTCAAAAAGGGCGCTTACCTTTTTTCTCAACGAAATGTCAATCCAAGTAGTTCAGGCTCTTCGTATTATCCTCACACAGCTTGTCAATCGATCGGCACAACTTAACGTCACCTCAATTGCTCTGAAACCGAGCTCCAAGCTTCGGATATTTGTCTTCAATGGCGCACGAACCAGGCGCCTAGGGAGCGTTTTTTCTCTTTTTGTTCTCTATATCTTTTTTTTCGTCTGTC
Organism: Psidium friedrichsthalianum; assembly: GCA_019149425.1. Lineage (NCBI taxonomy): Eukaryota > Viridiplantae > Streptophyta > Magnoliopsida > Myrtales > Myrtaceae > Psidium > Psidium friedrichsthalianum. The sequence continues at coordinate 12,953 of JAGVVM010009863.1, read as the reverse complement.
CTCCACACAGCCTCCCTCATTGAGGTCCCGCCCCAACTTGGACTGCCAGTCCCTGCTGTTGTAGATGGGTTTCCTGTTTCTCAGACTATGTTGCAATTCCTTTGAAGGTGGGCCGATAACATCAAAGCCCCCAAGAATTTGAGATGCCAAGTCTCTTCATGTCTGGAAAAAGTTGGACCCTCCCAATGTTTGCATACTTTGTATCCAAGTGCAGCCAAACCAGTGGAAACAAGTGCATCAGCAGTGCCCTTCATAGTCCATTCATCAATACCGCATTGAAAATGATTCTAACTATTCCACCCCATTACAGGAGTCTGAGGAACTCCATTAGCAAGAAGGAATTACATATAATCTTCATGGTCACTCATGTTCAGAGAGCACAAGATATTTTAACAATGCACAGAACCAGAAGGAGAAGTCATTTCTGAGACCCCTCGTCACCACATCACCTCTAAAGAACAGTAACTGTTTAGCTGATATAAAGGAGCATTTTTGCAATCATTTGAGGTTGGATGACTATCGGTGAGGAAGCAGTAGGACAGTAGGCTTTTAATGCGAGTTTTGTTCGCTCAGTGGATACAAAGATTTTGTCGGGACGCTCTCTTTCTCTCCAGCCGAGAGAATCTTATATCAGATCAAGTAAAGATCAAGCTTTGCTCTTTCACTTTTTACTCTTTTCGTGTTTTCCAAGGGATTCTTTCTTCTTCTTGGTTTGGTACTTTTGATGCAAGTTCATGAAACTTGAGTGGAGAATTTTTTTAAAGCAAGGTTTCTCTTGCGTCTTTACTTAAAAGCAGCCATGGAAGTAGAGTGCCTATGTCTCCCTCTTTTGTGCTCTCTAAAAATTGCATGTGCTCATCTTCTTTTTCTTTTTTTCTTTTCTTTTCTTTTTTTTAACAATTTCATTTGTGTTGCAAACAGAACACTTAAGCATTTCCGCTGCCAATTTAATTTGAAAATGCAAATTCATGCACGCTAAAGAGTCAAAATGAGCTAAGTGCAAACTATATGCAGAATGATTTAATTATTTTTGTGGGAGCTAAAGTTAGTCTCTAATTTTTCATGAAATAAATGATTAAATGAAAAATCAATATTTAGGTGTCAACAGTGATTGCTTTCATTCTATCCACTATAGATTAATCATGGGCACATCAAATTTGGGTTCTTTTTGAACGTTGCTCCAAGAATGGTGGACCACATCTTCAAGCTCATCCTTTCGAGGCCCGGTAAGGCCAACCTAGTTAAGGCTACCTTCACTAGCCACTAGCAATAAAACATATTAGAATTTTCCTAATATGGTCTACATTAATTGAATTAAATATGTAGATTGATCTATTAAATTATGGTATTAATATTCTTAATTAAATCAATATGGTCTGGCTAGTGTGAGCTAAGTTAGGCCGACCTATGATGAGAGGTTCCATGCTGAAAACTCCACAAAGCACAAGTCCCCCTCGAGCCCTCTTGATGTAGAAATTTTGAACGTACTGTTCTGTTTTCATGATGGTTTTCTCATCAACTAGAGATAATCCAAAGGGAATAGAGCGAAAGGTTTGTTCCAGAAGTCGTCAACATTCTGCATCAATTCTAATGGATTTCAAATCAATCATGTGCTCTATTCCTTTTCCTCTATAGCATGTTGTGTTTCTAGTTCTTGCTATGGTGATCCTGGGCATGCCACATTCATGGCCTTACATTAGATATCAGAGCTGCCTAACTGAGAACTAAAACCATAATATTTTGGTATATTTTGAAATTTTTTTTCTACAAAACGTTTTTGATTATATGCTTGGACTCCTCTCATCGATAGGAGAAAAATGAGTCAAAATAAACGAGATCTTGATATTTGTTCTATATAGAATCGGTATAGGTGTTTTTCTTCTAGTATTCAAGACTCTTTATTTTGGAGGTGTATATGATACCTAGGCTCCAGGAGGGGGAGAAACCTTCTCCCTTTCAAAGGGGGGGTGTCTACCCTTCTATATGACCAAAATGACCTTATCACGAGTTAGACTCAAATCAACACTTCTAGAAGCACAAGAAGGATGAAGCGAACTGCCATTTGTTCAATCATGACTTTGGTAACCCAATTTCCATCGTAGGTACGTCCAAGGGGTTCTTTAGCTAAAACCAGATGATGCTCCATGTGCTTACAAGCGCTACAATAGAGGCGGCGCACAATGACCGTTGGTAATCATTTCTTTTTAGGCTTTAATAAAATTTCATTTTGATCAGATGGTCGGATAAGGCACAAAGAGATGATCATTTTGAGCGGTTGCACATCACAACGATCGCCAAATAGTGGCATACACTTCCACACACGCTGGAGGCACGACTGCATGTAGGAGCCATGTGCCTATATGGTGAACAATGTACCTGTTGATGCAAAGGCGTCATTGACCATTACGCTGACATTAGCATGGCATCATTAGTTACCTGATCGTTATTAGACCTAACCTATTGATCTATTGGCTAACCCGAATGTTGATTCAATTGGACTGATAGTTGATCAGTCGAACCGATGGTCCGATCCAAGGTTGGACCAATTGAACTGATCAGACTGATCCTTGAAACGAAAGAGGGGCTGCGCATGTCCGCTGCACATGCAGTGCATGGCCCTCACTGACTAAGCCTTTAGGCAGGGCATGAGGGCACATGGCTCATCCGTTTTAAGTGTGTTCAATGGTGTTACATACATATGGTATTGCTTTACATTGTGGTGTGTCCAGATTACATGTTTGAAGCTTTTAAGGATGAAAAAAATGCTTATGAAACCCTATATACATGTAGTTTTATGGGTATTTTTGGCATTTTTCCTTGTATTTTCATATGGTTTTAGAAATACAATGTTAGGCCATATATATGACCGCATACGATATATGTAGAGCTAATTCATTGATGTATCGATGGACTATAACAATGTAATTGGTATAGCACGAGATAAATTGCCCTCGTATTTAAGTCTAAAATTACATGCATTCAATAGATGTGATACATAATGTTTATATCCCTAGTATGAGAGATTTTCAAGGATTCAGTTGGGTAGCGACCGCCAAAGTGACACACTTGATTGAGTTTGAGAAATATTAATCTCATATTATGGGGGAATGTCTCGTATTCTAATACATGATCATACTCCCAAAGGAAATGATTGTCTAGTAGTTCATGAAGGACGCATGTACAATATATTGCTTGGAAAGTATTTGGTCCTAATGGTTCATACACCTAAAAGTGGTGAGTTCACGATGGTTGGTATATATTCTTATGGCCGCTATCATGTGGAGAGTATACAACTTCACGTCATGTATTCTACCCAAAAATGATTGTATGAAATGTATGTAACTCTCAGGCTTGGAATTCACATAACACTAATTATACACATTGTTTGGGTTTAGTCACCTTCTCCGTAAATAGTAACTCCATTTCGATCGAGGTTCTCACTAGTTCAAATTTCAAGAAATGAAAAGAGGATTTTTTTTTTTTTGGGATGAAACTAACAGATGTCCATATTGCTCTTGATGAGGATAAGCTAGCAGCTCTTATTGACATTAGTGGCTGAGAAAGCACTTTTGCTGCTTAGGATAAGTGCAATAGGATTTGCTTACTGACTATGAAGCGATCTACCAAGGAAAACTTGAAGAATGGTTTGCCTACTAACTGCACTGCTTGGGAAATGATGGCAGTCTCGAAGGCAAGAAATCATTTCTCATCTAATGCTGAGATTGGGACACTTTTGTAAGGTCTTTTCAGTATGAAGTATGATGGTGCTAGTAGTGTTAGGCTTTACGTCCTGAGGAATCGGACCTACAAACAAAATTTGGGGTTCTTCAAGTTTCTATTCCTAGGTGCCTGCACTATGCATCATGCCTTAAACACCCTTCCACCTAATTTTGGGAATACAAAGGCCAATTATAGGACTGGTCAATGAATGACCCAATTGCTAGAGTGGTCATAGAGGAAGAGAAGCTAAAGAAAGAAAGAGGACATCTTGCTTGTATGCCTCAAGTTCAAGCAACAGAAGAGTAAGAGATCTAGAAAACACACTTATAAAGGTACTCATGAATCCATCGAATATTTTGATAACTTGGGTCCTAAGAAAGCATCCTCTAAGAAGGATGGTGATCGTTGCTTCTTTTGTAAAAAGAAATGTCACATCAAGAAAGACTGTAAAAAGTTGAGACTTAGTTGTCCAAGCGTAAGCCTACAAACTAATGATTCCTTGGCATTTGTTTTTAGAATCCAACATAATAGAAAGCCCATCCAGTTCATGTGGCTAATAGAAGTGCAACTAATCATGTTGTGTTTATCTTATAGGGATTCATAAATCAAAGGAAGCTAAATCAAGATGAGTCAAAGCTCCTTGTAGGAAACAACGAGAAAGTAACGTTGAGCTCGTAAGAGACATCATTTCAGTACTAGACTTTGGTTTTATATTGATGTTAAGAAACACTTTTTATGTAGCATCTTTTTGATAGAACTTAGTTTCCGTATTGTGTTTGGATATGTATGGCGACTCATTTGAAATAAAGAACAATGCTTTTTTGTTGTTTTAATTCAAATAAAGTTGGTACTATAATATGTTCAATGGATTGTACATATTATGTTCATCTCCCAATAACATCTATGTCACTTATATTATTATTGAAAAGGTTGTTTCCAAAAGATCTCCACCTAATGAACAATCTTAGGCATTATGGAATAAACATTTTTATCACATCTCTAAGTATAGGGTGGAAAGAATGATAAAGGCTGACATCCTATTTGCTCTTGAAAGTGACTTAGAGACTTATATAGATTGTTGTAGAGCAAGATGACTAAGATAAAAAAAGAAAACTACAGCTCGTAGTTCTAATCTATTGAAGGTCATTTACACAAATATCAGTGGACTCTATAAATCAAATTTGTGTAGAAATTTTTATTTCATCACATTCATTGATGACTATTCTTGATATGATTATGTATACTTGATTAACTAAAGGTCTGAGTCCCTTGACAATTTAAGATTTTTTTGGACTAAAGTCGAGAAACAATTGGGAAAAGTCACAAAAGTTGTCAGACCAAACCAAGGTGGTGAGTATTTTGTCAGGCATGGTGATGCTGGACAGTTTAAAGGGTTATTTGCTAAGTACCAAGAGGATTATGGGATAATAACTCATTTTACTATGCCTGAGAATCTTGAACAAAATAGTGTGGCCATCGCAACCTTATGAAAATATTAAGGAGTATGATGGATCGAATAAATTTTCTTGTTTATCTATGGGTGAAGCCTTGAAAACAGCTATGTCGTGTGACATCAAAAACTATTTCGTTGACTCCTTTTGAGTTATGGACTGGATGTAAACCTAGTTTGCTAAGATTTGGGAACTATAAGTAGGTGTTTATTTTTTTTTTTACTGTTATTTTTTTTTATCCCAGATCATTTAAAGGGATATAGATTTTATAATTCAAATAGAGGAGCAAGGATTGTGGATTCATCGACAACAAAGTGTCTAGAGTTTAATGTGGCCAAAAGGGGTAACTGCTTGCGAACTATTGTGGATAACAGAATGGTGGATATTGTTGTATCTCTTTCCATTCCTATACAAAGGACATTAAAACCTCCCACACCGCAGACCAAGCCTATTGAGGTCCAGGACCATGTTGTAAAGACATTTCCTGATGAAGTTCCTCAAGCCATTTAGGCGTAGGACAAGGTTGTTGCAACTCCACTTAGGAAATCCTCTAGGGAGAGACTATCAGCTATACCACCAGACTATATGGTCTATTACTCACACTTGATTCTAATTAGTTTTTCTTTAAAAAAATAACTAAAAAATACCGTAAAAATCATAAAATTTGAAGATCAACTTTAAAAGCTTTGGCCAAATTTAAAAATAAATTTTGAACAAAAAGTGTTCTTGTCAATTTTTCTGAATTTTTTACATTTCTTTTAATTAGAAATACCACAAAAATCAGAAAATATAGCATTTGTGTCCAGAAATATGTGTGTGTGAGAGAGAGAGAGAGAGAGAGAATTAGTCTTGTTTAATTTCAATTGCATTTTGGTTACTTCAATATCAAAAATTCAATTAGAGGCCTTGATTTTCAAAATTTTGCAATTAGATCCCCAAACGAGCAAAAATCACAAATTGAGTTTTTTATTGCTTTTCTCACTTCGTGCTTGTCATCACTTTTATTTTTATGCCTTTAATTGCATTTTGGTCCAATTATTTCACAGATTGGAAATTTCAAAAATGGGCAAAAATATTTTTCAATTTAGTCCATGATTTTCATTCTAACTACAATTAATCATTTTTTAGAGAATTTCATTCAAATCTAAGACCATGAACCTATGTTTTTCATTATTTTGAATCTATTGATGGGGTAAAATTGATTCAATTTTGTTATTAAGGGTCTGGACTAGTCAAATTTCTATTTCGGATTAAATTTTGGAGAGGTGGTTTTCACCAAATAAAATAAAATTCCCCCAAGTTTGTTATTCTTAGATGGTTTCCATACTCTAGATTCCAATTTTGACATTAATTTAAAACAAAAGAACAATTTGAAGCTCAATTGGGATATTTTCTTTGAACCGAGTAAAATAGGATAGATAACCCGACCCAATCAACCCGTCGACCTGGGTTAAGAACAAAACCAAATCTAGTTCTTTCTCTTCTTCATATGTGCAAGTTAAACAAAGGGATGGAAGCTTGATTCATGCCATTTTTTTCATGCACACAAGAAGGCTAGTCGAAGCCACGGACTTCACCTGTGCCAACGTGCCTAATGCACATGAACACGTGTCAGGCACATGAGGAGGACCTGGTTCAAGCCCTCCCTCACATGTCCAAAATTTGGGGAATGGATATAACAGATTGGAGGCAGTTAGGATTAGGGAAGATATTCGATTCTTGGATACACAACTACCAAGAGAGAGAGAGAGAGAGGAGCTCTGCCAGGGCTTAGGGCGGTTGCCATTGACAAAGGTTCAAGCCGAAGCTTTGAAACTTCGATCAGAGCAATCTAGAGTGAGTTAAGTCCTGAGACCACCAAGCCCGCAAGGTTCATGAAGTCTAGGCGAAAGGTTCTGAACTCTTTCAATCAAGACGAGTTCTTTTAGGTCCGTCCATGGTGGATCTTCGATTCACTCACGTTTCTGCGTAAAACATAGCTCGTTTTTTCCTAGAATTCCTCTTGATCATGAATCTACCATTGTTTTGCATTTTCATCACAAAAACCTCAAGTCTTTCTCCCGAAACTCCCTGAACCTATTGAGAGCTCGCCAGCTCAATCTGCAAAAAAACCGAACCATTCGGTTCGTTAGGTTAAGTTTTCTTTACTTCTCTTGATACTTCCTAGCTATTTTATCGAACGTTTGATCATGGATTATGGAAATTCAAGTTTTGATGGAGGTTAGCTCTCAATTGGTGGTACTTAGGTCGACTCTACGTAGTTTCGAGGCCTGAAACTCCCCGTATGATACATATTAGTCTGCTTGGATCATATCAAGCTTAAGATCAGAGCAAAATGAGCAAGTTTTGGTCACTATTTAAGATTCCTGCGAGATTCCGATGGGTTTGGCCAGATCTTTGGCCCTCCAATCATTTTCCCCGATGATCGGTTAACTATTCAACTCTGACGGGTTGGGCTAACCTGGCAGCCACATTAGCGAGCTAGGCAGTATTACATTTTTGAAAAATAAATTAAAATAAAACCAGATCTACAGCCCAATTTGACCGCGTAGGGCGATTTGGTATTTTTGAAAAATAAAAAAATATTTTATGATACTAAATCATTTTTTAAAAAAATAAATCTAATTGAACAATCTTGGATTCACGCGATCGCGCGTTTGAGGGTCATGGATTAGCCACGTGGCACCTTCTCAGCCCTCATATTAGGTCTTAATAAAAAAAATTTCAAAAAATTAGCAAAAAATTTCAAAAAATGGCAAACTTCAAATAAAAATCAAAACTATATCTTTCTTAGGCCGACCAGGGACCCTTATGGTCTAGGTTGGGCACCATGAGGTGTGGGCTGGGTTAACCCAACCCGATCTAGATTATTATTTTTCAATAAAAATAAAAAAATTGATTAAAAATTCAAAAAATTAGAAATTCATAAAAAATTTCTAAAAATTTCCAATTTTTTGAAAAACCTCAAAAATTAGTAAATGGTCAATTCAATTGGAAAATCCTATTTTTGATTATTTTCCTTCCAATTCTTCTTCAAATGATGATTTTGCCTATCATAGGCAAATCATTTCAAAAAAATCTGAAAAATTTTGAAAAATATCTGAAATTAGAAAATGGCCACATTCAATGGGCCAATCCTATTTTTGATTATTCTAATTCCAAATTTTCCCAAAATGACAATTTTTTCTCTTGTGGACCAATTATCTCCAAATTTTATCAAACTCTCAGGCACCCTTCTCTATGTCATTAGGGATGTACTAGGGATACCATGTACTAATTTCATGTGTTTTTTATCCATATGTCCTAAATCCTTGATTGTACTCTACTTTTATCCGTTGTGATTGGTAGGCTAAATATTCCTCATCTACATGAACTCCTAGATTCTAGAGTTTTCCTTATCCCAAATCATCTCCATGAATCAAGTTAGGAAATTGGTCAATTTAGGTATCAAAAGGGCATCAACGGTAACATTGGCATAACTAAGTCCCCATTCCCAATCTCTAATTTCGTTTGAGGTCGTACGGCTTCTCCCACCGTCCGACAAGGTTTCTAATCTACCTTCTCCAAAGTTCGACAACGACTCCGAATGTATGTATACCTATGCACATGTCACCTGACCATACATAGGTTGAACTAAATTTTTAAATCCCATCATCGTGCGAGGTAGGGACTTGAGAGAATCTAAATTGACCTATGGATCGCCATGGATCCAGATACAGTAATCACCCCTAAACTCGCTCACATTAGCTCACGAGAGGGTCACAACAGACTTGATGACTCCGCTATGGACTTGATTTTAGCCTTTAGAAAACTAAAGTTGATTAAAAGGCTGGGTGATTTTTTTGAGTTGATTTTTGTGCAAATGCTCTTGAAGGTACGTAAATTTGCTAAACATTATGTATAGATATTTTTTGCAAATAGAGAATTAAGGGTGGAGTCTATGTTGACCTTGTTTTCTACAAGTTGGAGTTGAGGATGTATGTTTATTTATATGATTATTGAAGCGGTGTTTGATATAAACTTTTCTGCATGCTATTGCATGTGAAGATCACGACACTTCATACACACCTCTAGTCGAACCCCAGCTGCGATCACCCCTTAGGTTTATGTTAGATAAGGAAAAGATACCAAAGAATTTTTCGTTTGATTGCACTTAAGACTCTTGTATTCCTTCTCACTCATGATCTCGATTGATGATCTCTAATTCTCTTAGGCATGTGCTCTTGAGGGCGAATCTACCATATCTAGACTGTGGGAGCCTTGGCATTAGGTTCCATACCCTTTTCCTTTGATTTTTTGAGTATTACCCTCACTTTTCTCATGCACATGTCTATGGATGGTTGGTATAAACCGAAAAACAACAAAAAAAAAAAATCACGAGTACTATTGGTAAGAATCTTTCCTATCTCTAAACTTTGTTTTTGTTTCTATATATCATTTAAATATTAATTGCTCATGGAATTCATGTTTCCACTTTTTTAGCATGTCATCCTTATTTTCATAAATCATTCAAGTGATTGAAATAAATGCCAATTTAGGATAGAATAGCAATGTTTCCTCTAAGTAGGTGGAGCTGGAGCCATTCTTCATGACCGAAAGGTGTTTAGCCTAGACAACCATACCAGATTTCAGTTCACTCGCTTGTCCATGACAAGAACTTACTGGAAGGGATTTGGGACATCCTGAGGATCGCCACACTCACTTTCATGTGTGGAATCTCACGCATAAGCGTGAAATGGATGGAATCCACGAGTCCTATATGAAATGAGAGAGAACTTCGCAACCAAAAAGCTAGAGAAGATATGTCCACCTGAAGAAGAACGTCTCGCCAAAGAGATTAAGTCAATGCTTGCTCCATGGGAGAAGAAGCAGTGCCCTGCCGTAAAGTCCAGACCAAAACGCATCACTCTGAAGAAACCTAAGCTTGTAGAGATCATAGAAGTATCACCCGATGGTAAGAAAGACCCGATTGAAGAACCGACTTATCTCCTACCTAGTTGGGATCTCCTCTAATGAAACAGCCGGCCAGGAGTAATGGATATAGACATGATTTTGATGGCGCTGGGACAATTTCTCCTAACATTACAAAAGTTACTCCCAAATGAGAAGGGTACATGTACTGTTTTTCGACATATTTTGCGAGTTCCGTTTAGAGTGGTCGAAGCCATGCAACGATCGGATGGCATACGCGTCTTGCGACGGATTCCACCGAGGAAGCCATCAATGACGTATCTACAGGGAGCGCATACCATCGAGTTCTCCGTCCGATACTTATCCTACGATATCTCGCACTTAGTGGGATCAGGTAAATTTGGCGTAGCATTTGGTGTTTTGGCGATTGACTGATTTTATAATTTTTTCATCCAGCCGAGGGCGGTCCTTGTCTGCTTAAGGCCGATGTCCCTCACCCCAGCCGGTGAGGGCAGCCCTCTATTGAGGCTAGGGATGGCCGACGAGGGAAAAAAAAATTAAAATAAAAATTAAAATTAAACTTGAAAAATTATTAAATATTATTAAAATTGCTCATTTAGCTTCAAACCGTGCCCTAGCCACGTTGGATGGTTTCACTCATGTCGGTACTTTCGAGCTTCAGTACTTTTCCAACCTCATGTCGGGCACGTTGGATGGTGTCACTCATGTCGGTACTTTCGAGCTTCAGTACTTTCCACTCATGTCGGTACTTTCGAGCTTCAGTACTTTTCAAGCTATATTAGCTGATTGTACTCAATTGCAAAAATGTGTTTGTGAAAGGAAAAATGAACATTTATACCATTATCATTTTCTTTTAGATTCCAAATTATCAGTTTTTCGCTAAATTACCTACTATTGGAATAATGACTTACCAAGTTTTTGAATCAAATACCGTGAATTTACTCTTTGTTTGCCTCGGTTGGTAACCTCCCTACATTTACGAACTGTTTTCAGAGATTATTGACCGAAATTAGCATCATTCATCACCAACTTTTCTCTCACTGTGATACAATGTAACGAGTTAAATCTCTTATTCAGACTTCATTTACTTTTTATATGACCCTGATTTTTGGGCTTACAAACTTTTATCATTTCTTACTAGCGCCTTCAATTACCTAACTTTTCTAGAAATTTGCCAATCCTAATTAAAGTCAAGCACCGAGTTTTCTCTAATCGAACTGCAAACTAATTTAAATTGCCAATTTTTATCTGATAAACGGCTTCCCAGTCCACTACACCGAAATCCACGAGGAATTAGACCGCATCTACGTAGTACATAGTGTCATTCATACATATCCATAACTGTACCTAACAGCCCAAAACAAAGACAAACTATACAATGCATTTATTACCCTTAACTCGACACGGGACGTTTTCATGGGAAGGGCGCGATTTTCTTCATCTCGGTTGGATTGACATCGATCGCAAAGCCCTTTGCCGTGCTGCTTCCAATAGTCGGCCTGCGGATTGATCCACTCCGGCTCCTCGATCTCTAGCCTTGAGGCCTTGAGGCGTCGGTCGAGGTGTTGTACTTGTCATCTCTCCTTTGGACCAAGTCCGGCCTCACCCTCCGAGGTTCACGCCTGGGCGACATCATTAGGGCCGGTGCGCCCAGGGGGAGCTTGTCGCCTGAGCTCCACCGGTGGAAAAAAAAAAATGTTCCGCTTAGTGTAAGACATAGGCTCAAAGTCCAATGTCAAAGAGACCAAACCTTACCGCAGAACATCCAAAACCAGGCATTGTCCAATTTCAGACCAAGTTCAAATGACAAAACTTCATTTGCTAAATTACCTCTGTCAACCTGCCATGTGCACCAAAATTTGCCGTAATCTTGGCCAGATTCTCAAGCTCTGGCTTTTCTACAATCTCAGGGACCCGAGGATTAACCCATAGACCAGATTTGATCTGCAAGTTATAGCAAAGATTATCTCAGAACGAACGGCTCCCCCCATCAACAAAAAAAAAAAAAAAAAAAGACGACAAAATTAAACAATATTCGACCTCATAAGCATGGGAATGCCAGAACCTTGTGCTCGTCTTGAGGGCTTCAAATATCTTGTCCGACACTACGTACTCACTCCTGGACAAGCTAAGTATTCAATAGGGAAAAAGGGGTCAAAAAAAAAAAGCTCTAAATTAATTATACGGTTGACATGATGACTGCAATCAATCTCTCAATCTCAGTATAAATCCTTCGTTGTCTTGTGCAAAGGTTTCCGGAATTTACTTCGATGGGGTCTTACGCTTTTGGTCGACGGTTAGTAGCCGGTTCCTCTCCCCTCCTCGTTACATTTTGCCTAGTCGGCGCCGCCCGAGTCCTGTTTTCGGGCACACTTGAGGATGTTGTTGAGGCGGGCATCGCCCGTGGTGGACTGGTCTGTCGCATCTATATCTCTTCCCGTAGTTCGTCGTGTGCCAGATCGCTGTTGCCCTCTCTTACTATCTAGAGGTCGCTCGCGTGTCGCACGTCCCCTTTACAGTTTCTGCTCCGCTCCCAGATACTGTTCCGTTGCCTTGCGTGTTCATGATATGTTCACGTGGCTAGGGCTCGCGTTTTGCTGCGCTAGAGACTCCCCGTTCGCCTCGGCGGCGCGCAAGAGAAGGGAGGGAAGCTAGTCGCGCGACTTCGTGCCTTTGCGCCTGTATGGCTTCCGCAACAAGCGCTGAGGAGAATCTCGTGGGTCGCCGGCGGAGCGCTTCTTTCTCGCTAGTGGCTGTACTTCTTATTCTTTAGCTGCTGCTTTCTGTACGGGTTGCCTCCCGCGCCCTGCTTTCCTTGTAGCGTCTGTCCTTATCCCTGATTCACCAAAA
>JAGVVM010009862.1:0-14212 GCA_019149425.1 Psidium friedrichsthalianum | reverse complement strand
AAACTTGAAGATTCCTAAAAAATTTAGTAAGATACGGTTTCCTATAAACCTTATCTAACCGAATCTTAGGGAGATAGGATAGAAATCCCATCTCATGAATTGCTTGAAATAAATCAGAGATTTTTGAATTGATTAGGATAGATTGCATTGTCTCTAATTTTAAAACACGTAGATGTAGGTTAAGGATTTTCTAAATAATTTTAGGATTTAATTCAACTTATTTCCTAAAATTTTAGGATAATCTTAAACCGACTCGCGTTTAATTAAGTCAATTTTTAATTCCGAAAATTCACTTAAAGTACCAAAAAAATTCATTCATGTGGCATTATCGTATCGGTTAGAACGCATGTATTAAATTGTCATATAGTTTTTTGCACGCCATTTGTCATGTCATATAGTTTTTGCCATGTCATAGGCCATGTCATTCGCATGTCATGTAGGATCATGTTTAGAATCATTCATTTTAGGCTAGTTAATTCAATTCAGACGTTTAGATGTAGTTTTAGCATATAATATAGTTTACATGTTAGGATAGTCAATTGCATGACTCTTTGCACATCATTAGAACATATTGTCTTGCATATTGCATGTAGTTGCATCAATGTCCTATAATTTTGCATATAGGGTAAGATGACCTTAATTTTGCATTGTCTTCAATTGCATCCCTTTTATTCAAGTCATTGCATTCATTTTATCCACTCATATATCCCATACCATTCATTCATTCATTAAAAAGTGAAAATATTAAAACACCCTCACTTGAGCATAAAAGCAAAATTCAATCAAGCATGATTGCCAAACCTAGGATTTTGATGGAATTAAGGTACCAAAAGGGCATTAGTTTTAATTATTTAATGTAATCAAGTTCCAAATTCTTACTCTCTAGTACGTAGAAATAAAATAGTTCTCCCGCTATTTTATTCAAGTTTCTGAGTAACCTACCAAAAATGGTTAGTGGAGACTCTGAATTCTAAATCATTTGAACAAATCAAAGTTATGAATTAGTAGAACTTAGTAGAGTCCGTATTAGGTTAGTCATTTAATTAACTTGATAATCTATTAGCCTAAATTTGATTTTAGGCCGTGATAGTTTCACAGCAAGTAAAAGTCAAATTACGTGCTCCATGACATTTGAGGAAGACATTTGAGGAAGATAAAACGTTTTGCGAACTTTCCATTCTTCATCTGTTAAGTTAAATGTTTTAATATACCGATCGAAATTTAAGTAGCATTTTGTATTATGTAGATCATACAAGTCTGATTTCTGACAGACTGTCGAGCGTACCTAAAAGAATCACTTGACCTCATATAAGTCCGAGAACACTTGAACGCATAGACTAATTGACCCTTAGCTATGGACGTGGATCGTTACGGCTTTTTCCACAGCAACTTCAGCTCTCGAGCACCTCAAAAAAAAAAAAGAAAAGTCACAGTTCCGATTAGGGCAATGCCAAACCTCAGCAAGCAACAGTAGCCAGCCATCATAAGGCTTTCCTGACCGGAAGCAATAAGAGCAGATAATTCAGAAAACCCCCTTCAAAATCAATTGCAATATTCAATTTCAACGTGAACCCGCAAGGCAACAGACAAAGACCTCTAATTGGTCCAACTGCAATATTCCAAGCTCTAGAAAGACACTTTAAAATCATTGTAATTATCCAATTTCAATGTGAACCAAATCAATTGTAATTATCAATTCAATGTGAACCAAACGTTTCGCCAAGCTAAGGAGCCTACTAAAGCTACGTGATAGGCAAAATAAAATAGCAATCTGCATAAAATGAAAGATTCATGGATTCTTTTTTCACGCAATTCATTTTTGAGACTTTTTCTTGAATTGAAGAAATTTTTTTGAAGTAATTAAAATGATTTGTGCTCCTTTATATTAAAAAAGGAGATCCTTCCATCGAATTTGGGAAGAAAAAGAAATAGAGAAAGTAACGTATCCTGATCAGCCATGCCACACCCAATTTGACCTCCACACACACACACACACACAATGTTATTCAGGCCAAACTGTCTTGATGATGAGGATCATCGTCACTTGCAGCTATCAAGGAGGAGCGCCACACAAGCACCGGTTGTGAAAGTAGGCGGTGGAGTCGAAACTCTGCAGCCTGCCCCCGACCGGGATCTCCACGCAAAGCCGGTTGTAGCTTACATTGAAAATCTGAAGATTCGTGACCCCGGTCATCGCCGCCGGAATCCCACCGAAGATCTTGTTGTGGCTCAGGTCCAGAGCGATCAGGTCTCTCCTGTGGCGGCTCCATCTCTGACATGTTGACTTGAACATATTCCTCGACCGGTGGATCTGCTGCGTGCTCTTGTTAACAGCGGCGAGGGGCCGCCGGAAAGCTGGTTCCACGACGGGTCCACGATTGTGAAGTTGACGTCCCCGAGGGCCGTGGGGAGCTCACCGGTGAGCTGGTTTGTTGGACAGGTACAGGTAAGGGCGGCTGCCGAGCGAGGCAAGGATCGAGCCGGTGAGGGCGTTGGCGGTCGAGCTGAAGGGAGCGAGGTTCAGGGGGTTGGTGAGGGAGCTTGGGATCGGGCCTGAGAAGTGGTTGTAGGATAGGTCGGGCCGATGAGGTTGGCGAGGTCACCGAGGAATCCCGGGATGGGGCCGGAGATGTTGTTGTAGCTGAGGGTCAAGGCCTGGAGATTCTTGAGCTTGAGGAGGGAGCGCGGAATGTTCCCAGTGAGGTTGGGCTGCTTGTGGAGGTAGATGTTTTAAGGTAAGGAAGGTCGCCAACGGCAGAGGGATGGGCCGGGAAAGGTCGCCGCGGGGGATTTCAAGGCCACGACGCGTTGGTGTGCCGTCGCACTCGACGCTGTTCCACTTGTAGCAATCGGTGGCCGCGTCCCAGGAGGAGAGGACGTACGCATTGTGGAAGGCTTTCTTGATCCGAAGGAGGGCACTCTTGTCGCCAGCGTTCAGAGCTAGCGGCGGAGGAAAAGGAGGGGAGGACGGCGGAGGAGGCGAGGAGGGAGAGATGAATCGGAAGTGGAAGTGGAAGTTCCACATTGCTTCGGTGCTTTTCATGTGTGTGCGTGGCTTGATGATGTTTCTTACCGAATTTATGCGTTCAACACTTCAGATTTATTTATTTAGATAGATCTTATAAATTGAGTACCCATAACTTATCCATGCAACCAAATCCCGACTCCACAAGCCCACCAACGACGACCATGTTGAACAACCGCCGTGTCCTCCTCCCTTCCTCCTCTCCCTCTCCATTTCCGCCGTCCTACTCCGTCCCGCCTCCTCCGTGCTCTGCCACCCGGTCGACAGGGCCGCCCTCCTCCAGGTCAAAAACTCCTCAACAAGCCCCCTTGCTCTCCTCCTGGGGACCCAAAACCGACTGCTGCAACTGGTCCTCCATCTTCTACGACCTCACCACCCACCGTATCGTCTCCCTTTATATAAACGATGGGGCTTCGCCCCCGCCGTTCGCCTCCACTGCCATCGGCGACCTTGCCGCCCTCGAGGAGCTCACCCCCCAGAACCTAACGGGCCTCTCCGGCCCCATCCGCCCGCCATTGCCAACCTCAAGAACCTCAACTCATCACCTTCACCGCCATCAACCTCGCTGGGACCATCCCCTCTTATCTCAGCCTCGTCAAGACCTGGCGTCCCTGGACCTCTCCTCAACAAACTCACCGGTCCATCCCGAGCTGGCTCTCGCGGATCCCGAAGCTCCGGTACATCGGCCTCGATGGCAACCGGCTCACCGGGACATTAAAAACTTTTGCAGATGCTCCGTGCTTTCCCCAAAACAATATCCTCCAAGCAATTGCTTTCCAAGGGCTCCCATCTTTAACACCTCCATTCCTTTTGACTCTGTCTGAGCAAAAGAAAAGAGATTCTCCTCAGGAAGGGATACATGGGTGCTTTTGGAAATCTGCAGTGGTCAGAGCTTGGGGAAAGTGGATTTTGCTCACCTTCTTTTGTTCAGACTTCAGCTGAGCCCGTGTGTGAAGGAAAAGAAAGTGCTGGTGAGCTTAAGGAAACGCAGAGGGCTTCGTGCAACAGTGAAAAAGAGCTTAGGTGGTGTAATAAAGATGCTTTCCACGTTTTCGTTCTTTCATCTTTGTTCCTCCTTAATGATAACGTTAGGTTGTTGCTTTTTGGCCTTTGAGACGGAAATTGCAATGCTCAAGGCCAGATCCATCTGTTTGTGGGGCCATAGGTCCAAGTTCGGTGACAGCATGATTCAACGGGCCTGCTATTAGGCCGTTCATGCGAAGTTTTTGTTTTCTTTGGGCCCTAACTTAGTTTTTCCATTTTTCTTTTTACCCTAACTCGAGTTTCACTTCTAAATCAAACTTTTTTTTATCTCACAAAAAAACCCAAATTTAGTTTGTATTTTCCCAGTTCTGGCCCACACCTTTTTTCATCTCATAAAAAGCACCGGCTTTCAATTGGTACCCGAATAAGACCTTGTCGAGTTTCCGACAAGTTTTCGCCGGAGTACATGTGCAACAACGTGTCAAATTTTTAATGACTCATTGGATGAACAACTAATAGAGGCCGGATTAGGTGTCCCACAAAAATTTGTGATTTTTTTCAAGATAACAGAAGTTTGAGCCAGAATTAGGATTTAACCTAAAGTTAGTGATGGAAAAAAAAAAACTTGGACTGGAATTTGGGCATGACCTAAAATTTGTACCTTTTTTTTTTTTTTATAACAGAATGAAAAGTTTTGGGCCATTATTGAGACCCAACCTAAAGTTAGTGCTTTTAAAGAAAATCAGGCCGAGGTCTTTTGACTTTCAATGGAATAGAAAATTTTATAGCTGAAGTGTTGAAATTTTAAGTGTTCATAGCAAGTAAAAGTCAAATGCATGCTCCATAATATTTGAGGAAGATAAGACGTTTGCGAACTTTTCGTTAGAAGCATCCTTCATTTGTAAGGTTAAATGTTTACTACCCCGTCGAAACTTAAGTAGTACTTTGTATTATGTAGACCATAAAATTCTGATTTCTAACAAACCGTCGAGCATACCGCGGTACCTAAAAGAATCACTCGACCGCATATAAGTCTCGAGAACACTCATACGCATAAACAAATGGACCCTTAGCTATGGACGTGAATCGGTATGGCTTTTTCGCAGCAGCTTCAGCTCTTAAGCACCTCCAAAAAAAAGAAGGTCGCGGTTCCGGTTAGGGCGATGCCGAATCGGACCCTTCATTGTATTTATGTTTCCATAAAACGCGATGCAGCAAGAAGTCTAAACAATTCCATGCTTGGGATTACGATCATGCGCCGTGGAGATAGTCAACGAAACCGGTCGTGTCTTTCAACATCATTGCGTGAACAAAAGTGTCAAGGAGAAGACTTTGCTCTCGTTACTCCAAGGATGATACTGTATTGCTATTGCTTGTCCGTGGCAATTACAGAGACCGAGTATTTTATTTTGCCAACGTAATTTCAAAGGGTTTGATCGCGTAACAAGTTTTCAGCAACAACTGTGACAAATATAAATAGCACATAAAATATATTGTCGAGTAACGTGGAATATCTCAACATCCCTCTTTTTATGTGCAGGTCGGATTGAGAATGATACGTCAAAATTTGAATAGTCGAGATTCTCACGAAAGGGACTGAGCCCCCGTCTTAAGTCTCGTAATTTTCCTTGATACAATGTGTAAAGCGGCGGAGGGGACAAGATCTTATCCATTCCATACCTTTCTTTTCTGTCTTATCCATTCCTCCCCCCCCCCCCCCCCCCCCCCCCCGGGGGGCGCGTCGGGGAGTCTCTCTCCGTGCGACGCACAAACAGCGAACGATCACAACCACCATCTGCCGTCCCTCGCCGTGGCATCACTGCCCACCCCGGCGCACCCCAACGTCGAGCTGAGTCTCGAGCCTCTACTCACTAAGCCTAGACCCAACTACCATAAGCGACCTTCATGTCCTACACAGCCTTTAATAATGAAAAATTATCAAAGAAGCTATAACCGATTGTATTGATATAACAAAATAATGCTTCTTTATCCGCGTAGAACATGGGTGAGTATTATTCATTCTAATTTAATCACAAACCTTTTGATTAGATTAATTTAATCATAAATATTTTACATTTATATCAATGAGTACATTAAATCAATTTTAGTAGGAAGTCGCTAACTTGGTGGCGCGGCCAATATTAACATGGTCTTTTTTTTTTATATATTTTCTTTAAAAAATTAGTTATTTTTTCTCTCTTTTTTTCCCTTTCATTTTAGCCGGCGAGGATGGGCAAGGAAGGGCCGGCAAACCCTCGTTAGCGAGGGCCTTCACAGACTCGCCACCCCACCAAGAACAGAGCATAGTGGCCCTCGCCTTAACCTTGCTGGCAGCCGATGAGTCTTCCTAGCCCTCATCCAGTAGCCGAAGAGAGTCACCAGCGACCCTAGCCGGTCAAAATGAAAGGAAACGAAAAGTAAGAAAAAAACAATTTGAAATTTAAAAAAGGTGAAAAAAAAAAATCATTAAAATGTACATGTCGGTGGTTTGCATCCATGA
Source organism: Psidium friedrichsthalianum (assembly GCA_019149425.1). Classification (NCBI taxonomy): domain Eukaryota; kingdom Viridiplantae; phylum Streptophyta; class Magnoliopsida; order Myrtales; family Myrtaceae; genus Psidium; species Psidium friedrichsthalianum. The sequence goes on along the minus strand of JAGVVM010009862.1, from coordinate 7,703 downwards.
CGGTGGTTTTTGGCTAAAATGTATATGTCCATGGAAAACTTCCCCATCATCACCAACAACCTTTTTTCTTCCAATGTTTGTAATAGCAATAATGCTTACAAAGTCCTTCATAACGACTAAAGCAATTTTTTGACCTTTTCCGTACATAAATGTTGATAACAACTCTGCACAGTACAAATTCTAATCGCCCAATTTGATAGACTCTCCGGTTTCGCTTGATTCCTCTCAACTCCTCCGCCGACAATTCCAATCATACGAGGCCCGTATATAATCAATAACAAATCGTGGACGGCCACTTTTCCCCAATCGTTTTCTGATCCTAATCAACCCCTCTCTCTCTTCAAGCTTCAAACTACCCTATAAATACGGGTTTTTTTTTCCAATTTAGGTTCTAAATTTTTTTTTTATCAAAATAGGACAAAAAAAAAACATATTTGCCGGATTGGGGCCCGCGCGGCACTTTAAATGCCGCACGGGCCCTGCGCGGCAGTCAAAATGCCGCGTGGGCCCGCGAGGCCTCTGTTTTTTTTTGCTTTTTTTCAATAATTTGTTATGTATTTTTAATTATATTTAAAACATTTATATTTTTATAAATTATTAAATATAAATTTTTATTTTGAGGTTTATTTTTATAACATAATTATCAATAAATAATTAAAAAATTTCTAAGATATATGTAATTAATTTTATTTAGTTCGTAAAAAATGAATAAATAAATATTCATAAAATTTATTTTTATTTATATAATGTTGTAAATATAAATAATTAACTTATTAAGATAAATTTATATATAATTTTTTTATTAATTATTTACATAATAAATTGATTAATTACATACATATTAATGAAATTGATAATTATACAATATAAATTATTTAATATAAAAATACTAAAAAATTCGAAATAAGCTTCAAAAGCAAAAAAATTATATTTACAAAATTATATAATTATAAAATTATAAAAATACGTAAAAATAATATGAAATAAAAAAAAGCAGCACGCCTTGTGGAATTAATTTATTTAGTATGAAAATAATTAATAAAATTTATATAAAAAATTATCTTCATAAGTTAATTATTGTTTGCATACTAAATAAATTATATTAATTGGACTTTTTTTTAATTTCGTATTTTTTACTTTATATTTTATAATTATATATATTCTAATTGTTTTTATATCTATATTATTACCAATTTATGTTTTCCTTTTCAAGCATTATTTTGATAACATAATATAAATAATAATTAAACTTAATTATTTACACATTCACTATAAAAAACTTTATCTTAAAAACATGAACTCATTTATTTACATTTACGAAATACAATATATTAAATGGTAATTTTTTTTTTAAAATTTCTTATTTTTTATTCTTAAGTAGTTTTTTATAGTAATTTTATTTGATATACAATATTCTAATTTTTATATGTATATTCTATATATTAAATTTCCTTTCCAACAGCATTTTAACATAATATTTAATTTTATTAATATGTACGTAATAATAATTCAGTATTGAAAATAATTAATAAAAAAATTTATATATAAAGTTATCTTGATACGTTAATTATTTATATTCCTACAACGTTAATAAATAAAAATAAATTATAAATGATTTATTGAATTCATTTTTCTACGAACTAAATAAATTAATTAATCATAATTTAAGAAAACTTTTTTAATTATGTATTGATACTATGTGTATAAAAATAATACATAAAATAAAATTTATATTTAATTAATTTATAAAAGATAAATGTTTTAAATATAATAAAAATGCCTATACAAATTTATGAAAAAAAAAGCAAAAAACAAAAAAAAGGATTAGCGGACCCATTGGGTTCGCGCGGCATTTAAATGCCACCCCTGACAGCCCACCCCCCTGACGCAGCACTTTGAATGCCGCGCGGGCCCGCGCAGCGTTTTGATTGCTACCGTGTGGGGCCCGTGCTGGCCTTTAAAGTGCCGTGCGAGCCTCAAATAAGGTAAATATTATTTTTTCTGCCTTATTTTGATACAAACCAAAAAATTGGAACCTAAATCACGGGGAAAAACAACCCTATAATACAGACCCATTGCTACCATCAAAATGATACAGCAAACAGCGAGAGGGCAAAAAACAAAAATGGCAACAAGTCCAACAACTTCGTCAGCTTTCCTTGTTGCTCTCCTCTTCTCCACGACTCCTGGTTCCCCATCCTTCCCACTTAACGCGCTGCTCGCAACGCTCAGGACAAGAAGTCCTCTTGGCCATCAGAAGGCCCTCAACGACCCTTACAATCCGGGCCTCGTGGAAGCCGAACACGACGCTGCGACTGGTACTGCGTCGCCTGCCCGACGACCAACACCCACGCATCACCCAGCTCACCATCTTCGACGGCACACTGAGGCCAAATCCCTTCCGCGTCGGGGGACCTCCTTACCCCCCCTCCCTCCCTCACCGATGCAGTGATCGACCTTCAACCGCCTCTCCACACTGTCACCAGGCCCATCCCCTCTCCTCCGCAAGCTAAAGAACCTCACCCTCCTCCGCCTCAGCTACCTCAACCTCAACCGGCTCCTCCCCGCCACATCGGGCCAGCTCTCCAAGCTTACTTTTCGTGGACCTCTCTCACAACGACCTATACCGGGAAGATACCCAGTTCGGTCTCACTTCGTCAATAACCTCGACACCTTCGAGGAACGACAACCAGCTGTCGCCCCCCGTCAGATTCCCACGGCGCAAGCGCAGAGAGTTCGACGCCCGTCTCGTACTCGACAACAAGTTCCTTGTGCGGAGCCTCGCTTCAAGCTGTTCAAATGGATACATGAAATCGGTGGGACGTGTGATGTGACTGAAGACTTTGCTAGGCAAAGACACTGGCAATAGATATAAATATATGGCGCAGAGTCTATATTCATGGGATGGAAGTCTGGTGTGTTTGGCTATCTATCCGCTGTATTTAAACCGGCGATTAATAAGGAAGATGGAATTCATGAATATTTAACTCATGTTATATCTTTGAAGAGGAAAACAATTGACATACAGAGTCATGGCCGGCTACCCCCGCCTAGATCCGGGAGATGGCCCGGGCAAAATAAAATAGGAATATGCATAAATGAAAGATTCATGCTTCTTATCATGAAATTCCTTGTTACACTACTATTTCTTGAATGACACTGATACTTAAAGGAATTTTTTTGAGTAATTCAAATTATTTATGCTCCTTCAAAAGCAAACATGAGATCCATCATATAATATGGGGAGAAAAAGAAAAAGAAAGTAGCATATCCTTATCAGCCATGCCAAACACATTTGATCTCCACACACACACAACCATCTTATTCAGGGCCAAACTCTCTTGATGATGAGGATCATCATCACTTGCAGCTATCCAGAGGAGTGCCGCACAAGCACCGGTTGTGAAGTAGGCGGTGGAGTCGAAACTCTGCAGCCTCCCCCCCACCGGGCTCCCCGCAAAGCCGTTGTAGCTCACATTGAGATCTGAAGATTCGTGACCCCGGTCATCGCCGCCGGAATCCCCCCGAAGATCTTGTTGTGGCTCAGGTCCAGAGCGATCAGTTCTCCTGCGGTGGCTCCATCTCCGACATGTTGAACTCGAACGTGTTCCTCGAGGGTAGATCGGCTGCGTGCTCTTTTTCGAGTTCCCCCCCCCGAAACAGCGCCGAGGGGTCGCCGGAAAGCTGTTCCACGAAAGGTCCATGTTGTGTAGTCGACGTCCCCAAGGGCTGTGGGGACCTCACCGGGTGAGCTGGTTGTGGGACAGGTACAGGTAAGGGCTGGTGCCCTGGATGCGGCCGAGCGAGGCAGGGATCGAGCCGGGAGGGCATTGCGGTCGAGCCGAAGGGAGCGGAGGTTCGGCGGGTTGGTGAGGAGCTTGGATAGGGCCCGAGAGCGCGTTGTAGGATAGGTCGAGGAAGACGAGGGTTGGCGAGGTCACGAGGAACCCGGGATGGGACCGGAGAGGGTTGTTGTAGCTGAGAGTCAAGTATTGGAGGGTCTCTTGAGTTTGAGGAGGGAGCGCGGGATGTTTCCAGTGAGGTTGGGCTGCTTGTGGAGGTAGATGTTCTGAAGGTAAGGGAGATCGCCACCGCAGAGGGGATGGGGCCGGAAAGGTCCCCGCGGGGGAGGTTGAGGGCGACGATGCGGTGGGTGGTGCTGTCGCACTCGACGTTGTTCCACTCGCAGCAAGTCGGTGGCCGCGTCCCAGGAGGAGAGACGTACGCATTGTTGAAGGCTTTCTTGATCCAAGGAGGGCCCCTCTTGTCGTCGGCGTCGCAAAGCTCAGCGGCGGAGGAGAAGGAGGGGAGGACGGCGGAGGAGGCGAGGAGGGAGAAGAGAACGAAGTGGAAGTGGAAGTTCCCCATTGCTTCGATGCTTTTCGTGTGGGTGTGCGTGGCTTGATGATGTTTTCTTATCGAGTTTAATTCTTCTTCTTTTTGTGAGGATTGGAGGGATTTTTGGTTATTATTTATAGGAAATTATGGTTAGGGCAAAACAAGATTTAGCCCAAAAATGGAGAAGCGCATCAAAGGTCGTCTGGTCAGATAATACAAACTTTGCGCTTTGATATAAGATGCAAGTTTAGATGTGAATTTAACCTCTAATATAGAGAATTCAAATCACATTTTGTCTTCAAATCAAAATGGAGTCAATTCCATCACGATGGCTGATCTGCCCATCCACTACCTCGCGCGGCGGCATGGGTGGGTTAAAGCGAATCTTCTGAGATGGGGCTGCTGACTTTGACTTTCAACTTGGATGTTGTGCTGTCATCCGTGATTGTTGACCGCTGGAGTTTTTCCGAATTTATGTGTTCAACACTTTGATTGATTTATATAGATAATATCGTTTAAGCTCGATGCTGGAAATTATATGGTTAAATGTTCCTCAAAATAAACTTTGTGTTGCCAATTGATAATTGAGGAAATTTCCAGAGCCGTCACATTTTCTTATAAATGGAGTATCCATATCTTATCCATGCAACCCAATCCCCCCCGCCCCCCTTCTTCCACAAGTCCACCAACGGCGACCATGTGGACCCCGGCCCTGTCCCCCCACCCTTCTCCTCTCCTCTCCATTTCCGTTGTCCTCCTCCGCCTCGCCTCTTCCGAGCTCTGCCACCCAGCCGACAGGGCCGCCCTCCTCCGGGTCAAAACCTCCCCTCAACAACCCACCCTTGCTCTCCTCCTGGAGACCCAACACCGACTGCTGCAACTGGTCCTCCATCTTCTGCGACCTCACCACCCACCGCATCGTCTCCCTTATATACCGATGGGGGCTTCGCCCCCGCCGTCCGCATTCAACTGCCATCGGCGACCTTGCCGCCCTCGAGGTCCTCACCCTTCAGAACCTAACGGGCCTCTCCGCCCCATCCCGCCCGCCATTGCCAACCTCAAGAGCCTCAAATACATCACCCTCACAGCCATCACCTTGCCGGGACCATCCCCTCTTATCTCAGCCTCGTCAAGAACCTGGAGTTCCTGGACCTCTCCTCCAACAAATTCACCGGCTCCATCCCGAGCTGGCTGTCGCGGACTCGAAGCTCCGGTACATCGGCCTCAATGAAACCGGCTCTCAGGGACGATCCCCGAGTCGTTGAAGCTGCTCAGCGACAACCAACCTTCCCTGGCCCTGTCGGACAACCGGCTCTCCGGGAGGTCCCTCCTCATTCCGAGGGGTCAACTTCAGGTACGTGAATGTGGCCCGAAACATGCTGCGGGGGACGGGTCGATGTTCTTTGGGGCAAACAAGGTCACGGAGAGGATCGACCTCTCGAGGAACAGGTTCAAGTTCAACCTGTCGAGGGTGGAGTTTCCGGATGGGCTGACCGGACTGGACCTGAGCTACAACAGGATCTTCGGTGGCATCCCGGAGGGGATCGTGAAACTTGAGCTTCTTGAGTTTTTGAACCTGACTTACAATGCGCTGTGCGGAAGATCCCGACCGGGCCGAGCTTCACTTACGAGTCCTACTTCCACAACCGGTGCTTGTGCGTGCTCCGCTCAGAGCTGCAAGTGAACCGTCGGTCGCCGTGAGAAAATTCTTCAAGACTTACGGTGACCACCATTATCATGTCCAGTGTGTTTCTCAGTGCTCGTTGAGAGGACTTGTTCTCTCGGAGTTCAAAGAGACTGAAGGCTTCGAGTGATAGCTCCATTTTATTTTTTACGAATATGCTCAAATCAAAAGTGAATAAAGTTGTTTGCGTAAAATTTCGTTATCGGAATGGATTGATCTTAGAATGTATTGATTTAATTTAGGGGCTGAATTTATGCACTCCTCGTTCTCGTGGGTAACGTTGCATTACCATTTTTCTTCAAACCGAGACTGAGTAACAAAGGATCCGGATGACGTCGTGCACGGCGAGGGGCACTGGAGGAGGAGAGGTCGGGCTCGCGGAAAGGGGCAACTGTCGAGGTTGAAGTTGCGAGAGCCTCTGTGCTCAAGAGCTTGACTTGCGAGAAGGTGGGTGTTGAGGGATGACGCTGTAGAGGAGAAGAGAGAGGGTCCTTGCGGGGCGGAGATGGCGCGAGGGTGGCGCACTCGAGGGTCAAGGTAGAGAGCATGGAGGCCCGTTGCCAAAGTCGGTGACGATGCATTGAGGATGTTGCTGCCTTGCTGGTGACAGATAAAGGAGAGGAGGAAGAAGAAAAATTAAAGTGGAGTCAGAAAGAGAGAGAGAGAGAGAGAGAGGAGCAAGCAGCGCTGCAGCGGTGTCGAGTGAGGGATGGATGGATGGATGGCGGCGGCTTTCCACAGTCAAATGCAGCCAAATTGTAAAGGGTAATGCAGGCTCCCCTTCTTTTGGTCGCTTCCCTTGTGTGCCGAGCCCCATTGAGGAGGGATGGGCCACATTGAGCAATGCCAAGGCTAAGCGTCCCTAGATAAGGTTTCTAGAGAGAGAGAGAGAGAGTCTTCGTTCTTGGCCACTCCAGGGTGGCTCCAATTATACCACACATGCATAACATCTATGGACTTTCCGCAATAATAAGCTCGCGCTCCATTTTAGAGATCCTTTTCCTTTTTTTGGCGATGGCTATAGACTTTTCTTCTGTTACTGTCCATCTTAGGATAGTCGTGATCTAGATAAAAGTTGTACCACGGCTCGTTTTGCGTCCAGTTTTAATATTGATCGAATTGCCATGAGCCTATCACTGCTCTTTGTATCACCATATGATTGGATACCGAACCCTTGAAAACCGCGATTCGGCTTTAAGGAGACGTAGAAGTACTAGTAGTGTCCGTGTAGTTTGTTGATATGAATCGAGACTTAGTCGGATAGTAAAACTCCACGAACTCCACGCATTCTCAAACAATGTGCTGATGATCTTTAAAATAAATGTTTTCAAGTGTTGTTAAGTTTGTATGTATGTTGATTTGCACCGATACTCATTAATACTAACATTATTTGGATGTCTTCACGGCTTAAAGTTAGTAAGGAACTAGGGGCTAGAATCATTTCTTACTATTCATCTTTCTTTTGGAAACAAAATAAAAGGCGATGCTACAGCCATTTCTATCCCAATGTCGTCATCTTCGTCGTTTGTTTCCCTTGTTTTAATCGCCCCAGTTGCAGGCAATTGATAATGGTCCTCTAAATGGAACTCGGCCCCGCCTCCTAATCATCCAAGATCTCCACCCCCAACCCACCACCGTCTAACTGTCTCCCACCGGCCTCCTCTTCCCCCTCCTCTCCCTT
>JAGVVM010009861.1:0-22525 GCA_019149425.1 Psidium friedrichsthalianum | reverse complement strand
AAGACGCACGTGTTGAGATCATAATGGGGAGAACGGAGACGTGAGAATATGGAAAAGGAACAGCCATTCATACCTTAGAAGTCAGGCTCGGACAGTAGTTTCTCTCTCAGCAGGACTTATGATCGGCTGACGAGGGATTAGCTCCGTCTTACCGTTTCGTCCAATCCTATTGCTTAGATTCATCGTTCTTTCAGACATATGAATGTGGCTTCTGAGTCATCCAAAACAAAATTCCGCCATGCCTATTTGCTTTGCCCTGACAAAATTATTTTTCGCACAACTCTAAAATATTATCAAATTTATAAACATAATATTAGAATTTTATAAGTGAAATTATCACGTATTATGGGTATAGAAGTCAAATTAAAAAAAATTTTCACTAAACTATTGAGCACACACCCATATCGTTGTAGAATTTGGTTATGTAACTTATAATTTGCCAATTAAGTCATACACTTTTTTATATTTTTTTTCAATGAGTCAGCTAAGCTAATATTTTAACTAGTAATCATTGATGCTGGATGCCGACTATTGTGATGTTAGCAGATCGTCACTGCACCGTCCTACCACTGATCGATGGATCGAACTTTTAATAGTATTATTAATTTTATTTTTAATATTTGCTTTTTTTATTTTATCCTTTTTTCTCAAGTCTTTGTTTTTAAATTTTTATAAAAAAACATATTCTTAGTTTAAAAAACAATGCTAGAAAATAAAGAAGGAAGAAGACTAGACCCACGAATGAGTACAATCCTTGGGCGAGGCTCTCACCCCGCATGCTCTAGGGCTGGTGACCCTCATCATGCCCAGCAATGGCCACCCCAAATCGGGGCTAAAAGTGTCATGAGCGTCTGGCCCCAGAAGGACGGCCATTGCATTCGGTTAGGACTTTTTGAGACATGTTTCTAGAAAAACATGAACAATATACCTTCAAGATACTGTAGGGGATAGATTATAAGTAAGCAATTGGGCCGTTTTCACAAAGGGGTCTCTCTAGTTACTAGTCCAAATTCAGGTTGTGGTTCCCGATATTTGAACCACATGAAAATAAATTGTATCCCGTATCTATTGAGAGATCCCCACTAACCCCGCAAAATCATAAGAAACATAATTGTTCAAACAGTCAAGCATTTTGAAAATGATAAGTGGAGATGAAAAATGAAAGTAATGCGAAAAATACGAGCATTGTACTCTCGCGAAATTGCTTCTATCTTTATCGTTAGGAGCGTGCAAGATAGACTCGATCAAACCGAAAATTGCTCGGACCTTTATTCGGGATAGACATCAATATCATTGCTGGTAGACATGCGGTTACTATGATGCGGACGGCGATGTAATTTCAGGAGTTAGAAAAGGACATGAACAGTGTACGCATCTTCGTCCCAAAACTTTAGCCTCACATCAGAAGACAGAAACGCTTCTAATGAATTCCAAAGTCAGCATTAGCCCTCTACGACGAACGGCCCAAAAAAGGGAAATGTACATATGCTCTTGAAACAATTGAGTCTTGAAGTTATTGGCGCGTACGAGATTGACCACGTACAAATGTCGGGTCGGGTCTGGTGGATGCTTCGTAGAAATTGATGCTGAGTTTGGCAGAGAGAGGATTGGGCAACTCCAAGCAGAAAAATTATGTGTCGCGTCAGCGAAGATGTGCTGTCGATTTCAGGCCAATTTCACTTTGCAAACCTGGGGGGAGACCCGCAGAAATTCACGGCCACAACGAGACGGTCGGACTTCAGTGCTATGCATTGGCGATTTGCACATCCATCGCCATCAACTGTGAATTAATGTGTGGTGCCGTGGTGCTCTGTCCGATCCGGGAATTGTGAAGAAAATTTCGAGAAGGCGACACTTCCCCAGGAACATGTTTCTTTGCTGCAGTCGCCCTCTGATCATGGCCACTTGCACTCGCGCAGCTTTAAGATGTGTCGGTTGAGTTAGAGAGGTAAAAAAAAAAAAAAAAAAACAAATCTAAAATTTATTATATTTATACCGATTTAATTCGAAATCTTTCAATGTAGCTAATATAGTCATAAACCTTTTAACAACTTACCTTTTACTTCTTTTGACCAGTTTTGGTTGGAAATTGCTATGGCTAATATTGACATAGATAATTTTTCATAAACTTTTTAAATTTAAAAGAAATCTGAATTTTTAAATAATTTTTAGGGAAATTTTCAAATAAGGGTATACAATGCCCTTATTTTCTCAAATGAATGCATAAAATGAATCTTATTTCAAATAAAGACATGAAATAACCTTAGCCGTTTCGAAGAAGGGCCTGATCTCGCCAATCGGCTAAATATTCTGGCCAATCAAGGGTATTTTTGTCCAAAGATAATTTTAACCTAAATTTTAGTTAAATTAGATTAAAAATTAAAAAATTATTTTTTTAAAAAAATAGAGGCGCCACACCCACCGACAATGGGGCGAAGGGTCTGGGTTTGTCTTTATTATGATTTTTTTTTGTATTCTTAACCTAAATTAATTAATATTTTGTGTAAAAGTTAGGATTTTGATCAAAACGACATTGCTTTAGAGCTTTAGTTAACTTGCAAGCCTTGCGGGCCGCCGGCGAGGGTCGCCTTGCACAGGTCATCCTTGCTTTTGAGGCGGCCTCACCCAACTCTCTCTAGGTGTCACTGATGGCCGGCTATCGCTTGAGATAGGCCATCGTGAGAAGGAAAAGAAAAAACAGAACAAGGAGAAAAAAAAGAAATAGAAAATAAAAAATAATGGAAGAAAATGCCATTGATCAGCTGGTGAGGTCAAACTATTTTTTTAGACTGACATGGTCACTTCAGGCCCTTATTTGAAATAAAGTCCACTTCAAGTCTGTATTTAGAATTTGAGGGCATTTTAAGCCGTTATTTGAAACAATGTTTACTTCATGTCATTATGTGAAATTTTATTTGATTTTCTTCTCTCTTTCTTTCTTTTTACCCTACAAAGTCCAATAAGGGTTGCCAACCCTCGCATAGTGGCTGACCCTCGCCCTTGTTGGGCTTAGAAGGGTAAAAAAGGAAAAGAAAGAAAAAAAAGAAGAAAAATAAATAAAATATAAACAATTCAATTTTTTTAAAGTAGTATACATTTTTTTATGTCAACGCCAGTCATACCACATGGGATGGTTAGCTTCCATGTTAGCGATATCTGATCAAAATTAATCGAAAATGTTACATCAATAAATCCTTAAAAGATTTAGAACTAGATTGATCAAATTCAAAGGCTTATGATTGAATTAGCCAAAATGCAATAAGTCTTTGTTAATTTCCCTTAGTTGGCGATCGCGTGCAAAACTTATATCCACAACCCTAGGCATGAACTATTTGGGGTCAAAGACAAACCTGATGCTCGTTATGTAGAAATTGCATAGAACTTGCGTTAGTTTTCGTCGGAGCAACACGCGGTTCTACGTAAGTTGGAAAAATTGTCCAAAAATTCATAAACTTATCGTATAACAACAAATTCAATCCTATTTTTTTTTAATTTGTCCAATTTAATCCCATTTGAAGATTACATTATGTAATCTTTTTAGCAAATTTTGGTAGCAATCAATGACCTGCCAATCCGATCAGCGCCGATTATCTTATGTGGCATGATCAACACTAATGTGAATAATTTTTTTTTAAAAAAAAATTATGAGCTTTTTTGCTTGTTTCTTCCTCCATTAGTCATCAGGGCCTTGAAGATGGCCGGTGGAGATCCACATTAGCGATTTGTGGCCAAAATTAGCTATGGGGACTATATCCGCAAATTGTTAAAACATTTATGGCTAAATTGACCATATCGAAAAGTTTAGCACCGAATTGGCCGCCGTATAGTATGCGGAGGACTTTTTTGGACATTTATCTTTATGAGTTTTTCCATGTTCTCCGTCTCCCTTCCAATCAGTTTAGTTTGGATGTAAATAATGTTCATGACTTGTAACTCACCGATCAAAGGCCTATATCATTAGTCAGATTTGGCAATCAACATGCATCCTACTCACCGATCAAAGGCATTGCCATTTCAGCATCTCCCCCATTCAATGCTAAAGTAGCATATCGAATCGAGATGGGGCTTGGAAACCCTAGCTAGTTATCCGTTTCCTCGCAAGTCCACGTCGCCCAAATGACGGTGGAGGTGGAGGTGGAGCCATGCAGCGCAATGCATGCACGGATGGCGAGACTTGATCATTTCCCTGGAGAGACAAAACCAAAATAAATCGGGCGTCACTCGGTCAATTACAATGCGCTTCCAAAAAGATGAGAACAGCCCCCCTTTACCTACCCCTATCGCACTCTTACATTGTCGGCTGATCGGTTCGAAATTTCACGCGCCGATCGCATCCAAACCCAATGATAGCGATGCGGTCCCGATCATTCTCATATCTCCCGGTACTGTTTCCTTTGAACTTGTTAGGCGTGTCCTCGTGCACGAGAGCACGGACAGGTGATCCTTCGAGAGGACTGAAATACGACTATACTCGGATCAATTTTTCGTGATGTAATGAGTCACCATTTGTTTGTATTATTAGGGAAAGGGAAGATGTTACAAATTATCGGAGTCGGCCGATGTCCCTATCCACTAAGTTAGTTAGCAACTTGCCATTGCTACGTCCATGCACAGAGGTTACGGCTCTCTTTGCCCCGCCCGAGTCATGTAGGGCGGCTGGCGTCAGCGTTAGCGATTTCTATCCAAAATTAGCTGAATAGACTCAATTAGCAGAATATGGAAAGGTTTAAAATTCAATTAGAATAATTAAAAGTTTATGACTGAATTGAACAAAGATTGCAATAGAGTTTGAATTTTTTTTTGGTAATTTTCCCCACATATGATAGCAAAGTCAGAAGAGGAAATTAAGCTTGAAGAGGCAAGCTGGACTAGTGTTGGCATACGTGGATGGTCTTATCATTACTGGAGATGACGAACAGGAAATTCGACGGACAAAGGAAAATCGAGCGGTAATACACGAAGTCAATGATTCAAGAGTGAACTAAATCGTGTTACTCATTTTGAATTAATCTATGTGCCAGACTTGTTCCGGCCGAATGCTGCTGGCCGGTAAGACTCTCAAAGTCCATAAAAACACACACACACACGCACACACTAAACTGGCCTAAATAGATATAAAGGCCAATATACAATTATAACGAGGCTTCCTTCTTTCGCTTGGGTCGGAAATGGATTGGGCATTTGCGTCTTGTCGATGTAGGCCTTCAGGTGGCTCAGACATGACGAGGAGGTTCATCAGTTCAACAGAACTTCCTTCTAGTTTTTTCACGTGGTTGTTCCTTAAAGCCCACAAAACCCGCGAGACGAGTAGCAAAAGCGAGTGTAGTGTTCTGGCCCAACAAGTGTCGGGTCACATCTACACGGGGGTCGGTTGAGAGTTGACTTTCAATTGTGATTGCTCTCCGAACGCTGTTTCTTTCTACGAGTAGAGATTGCGCGAGTCACGAGTAGGGGTGAGCGGTTCCAGGTTCCAGGTAAGTTCTACCTGGAACCTGGAACCTACCCGCCAGTACAGGTTCTTCATTTTTCGAAATCTAGAACCTACCCTGCGTAACCTAGAACCTGGAACCTACCCTATCACAGGTTCCAGGGTACTCGAGAACCTGTTAATTTTATTAAGAACACTTAATAAACATCAATTATTAGAAAAACTCACATATAACATGAACTCAGAAAGGGTACAATCAAATAACATGAACTCAAAAGAGTGAAAAACACAACAAATATCAAAATTTTGCATCTTAGGTATCATTGGTTAGTTAAGAAAATGCTACAATGTCATACTAGAAACCCTATATTCACTTGATCTACAACACTAGCATAACCACTCATAGGTTTCAATGAGAGGTGACTTTCTTAGGTAGAAGTAACCTTCTATCCACTCAAAATTTTGCATCTTAGGTATCATTGGTCAGTTAATCGGGTATGATCGAAGCTAGAAATCGATTCCTCCGAAGAACCGATGAAGGGGGCAGACCCCAGAAATTAGAAGAACTGAAGAAGGGCATGGAGGTTTCTGTCGACCTCGAGCAAAGAGAGAGAGGTCTCGGGCGACTGGGTGGCGCGACGGTGCCGGCTAGATCTCGAGGTCGAGGCTGAAGGCGACGGGCGGAGCTCGGGCGAGCTGTGGGACAAGGCAAAGGTGGAGCGCGACGGTGACAGAGATGCGAGGCCAACGGGGCTAAGGCGGTGATTGGACGAGCTCAGGTGGAGGGGTGATGGTGGTGCAAGCGGTGAAGAGCTGAACTGAGTCTGAAGGGAAAAGGGGCTGCGCGCAAAGCACTGAAGCGGAACAGAAGGGAAGAGGAGTTGCGCACAGAAGCAGAACAGAAGGGAAGAGGGGCTGGATTGGGTTATTGAAGTTTAGGGTTTTCTTTAAAAATCGGTTTCGGGTTCGGTTTCGGTTCTTTAAAATACGGAATCAGGAATCGGAACCGAGAAAAACTAGAACCTAGAACCAAACCGGAACCATCGGTTTGGTTCTCCGATTCTCGGTTCTACCCTAGAACCATGGTCACCCCTAGTTACGAGTGTTCTTCGTCTCACTCTCGCGTTCGATGTGGATTCGGGCGGAGTGTGCGAACCCGATGACATAAAAAAAAACCCGATCTTACAAAACCCGTGTTTGTAATCACCAAATCAAATGATTGGATGATGAAGTCATAAGCACTAAATTTCGCTCACCTCGTTCCTTTCCCTTCGTCGAGGATTTGCAGGCTTGATCCAGTAACAAACACAAGAAAAGCTACCAAATAAAATGAAGTCTAGCTAATCACACCTCGCTTCTCCAACTCCTCATGATCAGGCGGACAAAAAGAGAGATAGAGAGAGAGAGAGAGGGAATCGGTCGATTGAGAAACGGAAGAGGACAAAAAAAAACAAAGGTCATTTGGGCATCAATAATGAAGAAAAAGCAGCTCATGGGCCGCAGAAGAGAAAACATCACTGCCCTTTGTCACAGCTCGGCCAGTAGTCTTCGATAAGATCTCCGAAAGCGACACGCCCATGTTGAAGCATAGCTGAACTCTCTCGCTGACGTTTGACATGACTCTTCTGTCTAAAATTAGAATCCTTGTCAGCTACCATTCTACGGATAAGGAAAGGACAAAGTTGGCTGACTGAGCAGCAGCTGAGTTGATTGTTAGTTTTGAAACCAGAAGAACATGCACACCCGTCAACCAGAAAAAGGACAAGGCGCTACCAGCCAAGTAAAGTGGCCTTGGGTTTGTCTGTATATTGGTGAGAATCATCCATGCACACTCCACCCAGAAGATCGCACGTGGACGGAGGTTAGAAAACAGGGCAAAAAAAAAAAAAAAATACAGGAGAGAGCCAAGATCTCATGGCGTTTGATCAGTATGTAATGCCTTCGCTTGTACTCTTGCTCTGGCCCTCTGCGGATTTAACTGCACCCTTGGTTGTCTGTTGCCCCTTGAGAGGCGTGCCGAAAGGGAGGCTCTCTCGATTGCGATGATCATCTCAAATATTCCTCTTCACCGTTCTGCACTCTTCTCAAACCAGAATCATCTTTGAAGCTGGTAAAGAATCTCAATCCGAGGAAGTATAATTTAAGTATGCATGCGCTGTACTTCTAGAGGAGAGGGTATGCTCATTCTTATCTTGTCATGCCTTCCCCGCTCTGCGGTTTTGGAAAGCCGACGATTTCCACGTCGTCTTGTGTACATGACTCGTTTAAATTACCGATCGCGACTCGTGACCTTTCGCGTATTAGCTTAAGAGTCTTTTTTGCTTCTATGCGACCTTCCATACAGACGCACGGACAGAACAGCCATCACCTTTGAACACAGCAAATCATTGAATGAGGAGAATCACGATTAAGACTCTTTTTCGCTTCTATGCGACCTTCCATACAGACGCACGGACAGAACAGCCATCACCTTTGAACACGGCAAATCATTGAATCAGGAGAATCAAACTTCCAACCTCCCGAGTTGGTGAAGGAAGACGGACCATGGCATCGTCTAGCTGTCCCTTTGCGTTTGGCTCTTGTGTTGATTCCATCCTCGAGTTTTGTTCTTGTCTTTAAGGCTTGTACATTGCTTTTTATCCGTCCCCATTGCTCACGATATAGTTGGGTCCCCGTTGCACGTTGACGTATTGGTGGAGATTTGAGCTACTCTTGGGGCATTTTCTTGCCATGCTTGCTATAGCAATACTCTCTCGAACCTTCATTCTTCTCCCACTTGCATAGGAGTCTGTCATATATTGCCACAAGAGGTTAAATATATCGGCCGTCACTTGAACTATAGTATCTCCCCAAAATCATTACCCACTAAAAATCGCCCGAAATCTACCACGACATGTAAAATTCGAAAAAACGCGCAGAAATACCATGTTAAATTGCCATGCCCTAAAGTTCAAATTAATAGGTGAGGCTCCCGTAGGCAGAACGATGGGGGATGCTTTAACAAGAGGTTCCAAATCAGTGAACTCAATTATCTTGTGATTTTTTTTTCCCAATAGAGTCTCAGTGCACTGCTCTTGATTATTTCTCCTTTTCCACGCGTATATTGATGGTGAAGCTGATTATTCCCTTGCAATAATCTACAAACTTTATGTTCTAAAATCAGTAGCCAATATTGAGTACCTCGGAATCATGTACCTTTACTAGCATGGAACAAGACACTCGAGATTACTTTGACTTATGCGGGAAATTATTGCAATATTCGTATGTTTTTTAAGCGACTTTTCAGAAAGAAAGTCTACGGTCTCATCCTTTCGGTATGCTTAGATTAGTATCTAGCAAATTGCAATTGTAGATTAGTATCTGTCTAGAGTCACTGAACAATGCCCTGGCGCTTTGCTGGTACCTGACAATATCTTAATCATAGTAGGTCCCGAGAAAAGTTGAGATTATGCCAAATTGGACATTCTGTTCACTCGGTTGTCTTTTTCTTGTTCTTATTTCGATTGTACAGGGGAGCACAATGGCGAATAGTGGCATCTTTCGCACCATCAGTTATTCTCCCTTTCATTATATAATTTAGACCTAACTATTCTCGAGGATTACGACGTTTGCAATCTGGCCAATGTCCGATGCTCATTTGTTCTTGTGTGGATTCTTGCATGGATTGATTAAGTTCATGAATTTAGTGGCACCCGAGTCTTTGAGCTTTAAGTGAGCCGATCGATATTTAAAAAAAAAAAAAACAAGATGAAAATTGATGCATGGATGCACCCAAATATTATCTTCTCGAATGTGATCCGTATCTCTAGCAAAGAGAGGACGACAACTTTCTTTGGAATAAGATATCGTAGGTTCTCCTTGAACCATGGCAAATTGGCCAATCAGATCTCTTGAATTATTATTATTATTATTATTATTGTTGTTGTTGTTGTTGTTGTTGTTGTTGTTTTGCACAATTGGCTCCCTAGCAAATTATCTAATTTCTTGTTCGGCTTGACCCTTCCATCTAATAATATAAACGGAGATGCTGACCTAAAGTGCCTATTAAATGCTTCCTGTCACTTACATGGGATCAGCATGACAATCAAAACGAAAAGGAAAATATTTCATTCATAAAGCACTCGTTGATTTGGAAATTGTATAACTGACGGTACTGTTAGACTGTTAAATTAGTAGCTTTTAAATAAAAATGATTCCTTAAGTTTAGGTAAATTAAGATGTAAAAAGGAATGAAAAATTCAAAATAGGGGAGCCGGGGATAGCTGACAAGTAGCTGCAGTTGAGGCCAAGGTGGCAGGGCCACCACCCACAAAGATAGGGAGGGGCCGGCATGCCAATCCGGACTCAGGCGAAGCCAGCGTAGCCCTTGACTCCGCTGTTGAAAAAGAGAAAAACAACGTGAAAAATGCGTGAGAGAAACGAGTAAAACAAGTGCACGGCTCTTTCCGGCTTTGCCACTTGTCATCAACTTGTACCATGACCTCACCACTACCGCCGCTCCGGCGACACGGGTCGCGGCCTCGCCGAGGTCTAAGGTGAGCGTCTGGTGGCCTTGGTAGCCGGCCCGCATGTCGAGGAAGATCGATAAATCCCATCTGCCCCCCTCCCCCCAAAACAACAAAACCACACTCTTGACGTTTTTATGCGGTGACCCCTCTACTTGATTCCAATTCGGTGAAAATAGCCCATGTACTTTTACGAATTCATTAAGGCCCCCTCTGAAATACAATTTTCAAGCGAATTTTGCTACTAGAAAAGTCAGGCGCAGACATTTCAAAAACAACATCTAATGGTCTGTGTTCTTCAGATTTTATCTTCAACGCATCTGTCATGGAGGCGAAAGACGCCAACTTAGATTTTTCCGCCTGAAAACGAACCCTGGTTCAATGAAATTGTGGCTGATATCTCCATTTTTGACTTCTGATCCCCGTAATAATAGGCTCCAAGTTAGGTTAATAACTTCTCGGGGCTTATTTATCCAGGTCCAACATCAATTTCCCGAAGTCTAAATCAGCTCCCGCGTAAGCTAAATGTGGACCACAGAACTGGCGGTCCAATGACACTGCGTCAACAGTGAGAGGACGCCCGCGATCTCGATGTGGAAAAAGAAGAGATACGTTTCTCTTGCCAATTTCGCGAAATAGACTATTAGATCTTCCGTTGTCAACACCTTCCATTCTTCTTCGCCTTCGGTGAACAACAGACAACATAATATTTCATTGAACATTAGCCTTTCTAGCCTTCGATGGATGCGCGGGCGGAACTCTATCCCTCCTCGAGCAGACCTAATTGTGTCGCACGAGCGATGACCCCGGATCATGTCTAGGCTCGCCGTCGTAGGGCGACTTTAATCTGCCCAACCACCCTAGTGAAAAAAAAAAAAAAAAAAAGAGTTCCAACCCTCGTAACACCCATGGACCACAATTGCTGATTGCAATGTGCATGTTCAGTTTGGAGATGGGAAGTGGATCACTGTCTGTCCCTAATATGAGTTTCAACAACCTTTCAATGGCAAAATGGCTGTGAGTGGTCCAGCCACCGATGGCTCAATTCAGGGAGCATTCCGCGCATAAAGAGGAATTGTGTCAAAATTCAGTCTTAAATCTATTGTAATTATATCAATTCGGTTCTAAATCTTTTATTTTTTTTTGGCCAAATGAATCCTAAAACTTTTACATTTGTACCAATTCTATCTAACTAATTTTGATTGAAAATTATTGACGGGGATGCTGACCGTCCAACATGTCACAGCCGGCCCTGATGTGAACAATTTTAATAATGCTATAAGGTCTTCTTGAAATTTTTATTTATTTGTATCTTTCTCTCTCTTCCCTTCCTTCTTCCTCCATCTAGGCAAGGCTTGACCTCGCTAGTGGCTGACGGAGGCAAGCTTTGGCAGAGGTCGAAGAGGTTGACCTCCCCGGTCCTCATCTCTAGTTGGTTGCTAGACTTCGACGATTGGCTAGAGGGATAAGGAAGGGAAGGATAAAAAGAGAAAGATAAAGAAAATTAAAAAAAATTCTAAAAAAATATTATATATCATTAAAAATTTATCTACATTAGTGCCGATCATACCACGTAAAACAGTTAATGTCTATGTTAGTGATTTCTAACTAGAATTGGCACAAATATAAAAGGATTATGAGCCAATTGACAAAAAAAATATTTATGATCAAATTGACAAAATTGTAATACTAAAAATTATCCACATCAGCGTTGATCATTCCACGTAGGACAGTCGGCGTTCATGTTAGCGATTTTCAATCAAAATCATCACAAATACAAAAGGTTTATAACTCAATTGACAAAAAAAAAAAGGTTTAGTATCGAATTGACATAATTATAATAGATTTAAGATTTTTTTTTTGGTAATTTTTCTGATCTTCATGAGGGGAGGGGTCGATGCGCAAAGCATATGCCACATCCCCATGACAATTATGCTTAGCAATTGGGTTTATCTCATGAATAAGGTCAAAGGTTTGCCCGTGGAGATGCTTTTTTCCATGTATGCTTCCCGGATTTGGAAGGGGGTTTGCGGGGTTGCGGGGTTGGGGGTGTTGTGGTAGCGACTGGTGAGGAGAAGTGCCGATACAATATACACAGTGGAGCAAGAATCTTCACCAACTTTATTAGGGATTTTCAACGTTGTTTGTGCTTTCGGAGTAGTGTTGAAGTAGCCCGATACAATATACACAGTGGAGCAAGAATCTCCATCAACTTTATAGGGGATTTAGAACGTCGTTTGTCCTTTTGGGGTAGTCTCTAGCTGGGCATCTGTCTTTTTTAGCCACGGGAACATCTTCCCTAGAGAACCTGAAGCGCCTCTTTCGAATGCCATCTGTCTAAAAGGAGGAAAAAAAAAGAAAAAGAACAAAAAGAAACGCAAGATTCAGGTTCCTGGAAAAAATGAGTGATTTGAAAGTACGTTTTTCAAAAAATAAGTTGATCGTATCGTTTGAGATAATTAACCAATGAAAAGAGTTTCCATTATCAACAACTATTTAAGCATAAATATTTTCATGGATAATTATAATATTTTTTTTCATTCATTCAATTTTATAAACAGTAAAAATAATTTTTTTTAAAAAAAATACTCTCCAAACTATTCATTTTTTTTCGAAACAAATGGAGCCGTGATTTTAGGTAATTTCCGGGTACAACTGATGTACGGACCACTGAGCTATAGCGATTGAAATGGGCTATAAGCTCCCCAGTGGGTCACGCTCCAATTTTGAAAATTCTACGGAGGCCAATTATCATCTCTTTTTTTCTTCTTTTCTCACGGAAGAAGAATTTGAATCAATCGTTATGTCCGTTTTCAAATTTTCTCGGTCTTACTTTCTGAAGAGGAACGCTAAATATATAGTTTACTCAAATTTGTCACTACGCTATTTAGCAAGATTAGATATATGTCAATAGCTTTATGCGCGGACCCGACCCATTGAGTACACGTGTTTAGTAAAAGGTCTTAATATCCCTGCCCTTAACTCATTTTTCTGACTAGTGCCTTGTTTGCCAAGAATATTCACGTGCTTCTTGAGATTTCCAGTACGAGCAACGCGAACTAATTGCGGGGGAAGGGACGGATCTAGAAAATTTTCTTAATTGGGGAAATTTTGATCTTTGGAGCTCGATAATTGATACATTATTCGCACAATTAAAAGAGTATGAACATGGATGTTGGTTGTGGGGGCAAATGGATTCATAAATATTAAGTACTTACTATTTGGCTTAGTTGTGCATTTTGAGAAATTTAATGGGGGCGAGGGAGTTTTTGGGCTGAGAGTAATGTGGCATTAAGTTGAAAATTAAGTGGGGGCTGTTTGTCCCCACTGCACTAGAGCTGAGTCCGTAACTGGTTGGTGGCAACTCAGCGGTATTGGTACCCGATTGATATTCTTGTCCACGAAATCACGACTTCGAATTCGTCTGCAATAATAGCGAGTGATTATTGTACCTGTTGTGAATGGATCCCACGACACCTACGAGTGAATTGAGTAGTCACGACTCAATTATGATATCCCATTACAGGGGAGAGATTGTCATGATAACACCCAAATGAGTTTGCTGTGTCATTCTTATGCCTTTGAATGGGTTTTTGGACCATTGGCGCCCTAAACGTGCGTTTTGGCAACGGGTTCCGATCCAATCAAATTATGATTCTGTCCCTTGAATGAGTTTTAGAGGATTCGAACGCGTTTGGTAACTGTACGAAATTTCTGTTCTTTGAAACAATTTCTCTTCCCAATTTTTTTCATTTAAGTCGAATATTACGTCTTGTCACTATAAAGTCGGCCTATATAGCATCGCTAATAAAACGAATATAGATCATGCATTATCCAAAATTACTCTATTTATTTCGTGGAGCATGAAGACACATGCAAGATCCTTGAGAAGGAACATGAGCTAAATAGGCAATATGCACTTAAATTTTGCCGCGAGCAAAAACAGAAGGACCATTTAATTGTGCCCCAATGCAAAAAGGATAGCCAATGTTAAAAACATAAAAAAAAAAAAAAAATTAGCACCAGACAATTACCAATGACAAATACCATATCACTCATAGTTGCATAAAACAACCTCACATATTAAGTCATACGTCATACAAGTGACGATAAACAAAACCCATACAAGAGTTGAGAGGAGAATTTTTTATATAGTAAACGTAAGTCCAAGATTTATTTCGAGTATATTAAAAGCTTGTGAGGAAAAACAAAGTCAAGATGAAGACTTTTCTCTTCCTTCACATGAGATTTGTCAAGGTTGCAATCATTGATAAGCTATCAAACACATGTTGGTTGTGTAGGAGGTTTCACACTTGATCTCTTCTCTCTTTCGGTTTTGAAATTCCAGGTCGACATTTCATGGAACAAATTGTGCAATCAGTGGGGAAAGCTCACGGAAATCCAAGATTACAATATGCAAAACGTAATGCTGGCAGGTGTCAAAGATGGGAAAAATAAGTAGAGATAGGGACAAAGGAACTGATGGGACAAATAAGCAGCGACAATTATCAATCAAGTAGAGGCCGGGACAAAATGGGACGGTGTTGGAGCAAAGGTGTTCGCTCGAGGCCGATGAGGGCGGCCCTCGCTCAGATAGGTGGACAAAAAGCTGGCAAAGGTGACCCTTGCTCGAGGCTAAATCCAGGCCGACGAGGCTGGTCCTCGCTTAGATTGGCGAGGGCCACTCTCGCCTAAGGCTAACGAGGGCTGCCTTGAGCGAATCCTTGGGAAAGAGACAACAAGATGAGGAGGGAACTAAATGATGAGATGATGAGGGAATTGAACGACGAAACGAAACTCACCGGATTATTGTGACGAGGGCAGTGGAAGGCGGTGATAGACCTGGCTGGTCGAGCGATGGGAGAGGCGGACGAGTGAGGAGAGCAAGTGAGGCGAGTGCTCTTCCCTTAGGCTTCATTCTTTTTTTTTTTGTCGAGGAAATAAAGTGAGAGCCTTTTCCGAACCTTCTCACCTTATTGGTCTTGTTTCTCAAAACTGATTTTGGAATAAAGAATCAATTTTTATTTTTATTTCTGCTCCAAATCTATTCTTAAGAACAAAATAAAAAAATTTGACAATTAAAATTACTTACGTTACCAAATAGATTTCTCATCTTTTTTTTTGTTCTGGAGAACAGAATCAAAGAATCAAAATCGTTACCAAACAGGCTTTGATAGTCCTATCATGACATGCTCCTACAATATCTTTTTTCTTTTTGGTAAATAAAAGTAAAGAAAATACAAATTAGTGTTTAAAATCTATTATGCCTACTTTATCACCCAACAAAGCATGAATCAACCCTTTAGGAAGTTATGAGTAGAAAGAACATAAGCGCTTCCCACCCTTGCAAGCGCTTCTTTATCCCAAGATTGGCAAGCTAACCAGTAGGAAACTTTCCTTGTCAGAAGTTATGTTATACTTTAAACTCAAAATGAGAACTTGACATACTTCTAATGTCTTTCAACAGAGCACGTCTAGTGTTATCCACAATGTTCTCTTCATTGATAAGTTCCGTAATAACTTTCGAGTCCATCTCAATGATGAGCTTGCGAAAACCATGTTGCTTGGCGAAGTCAAGTCCTAACTATAATGCCCAAAGGTCAGCTCGCAACGATGAACTTACTCTAAGGATAGAGGCGAATCCTCTAAACCAAATCACCCCTTCATTTCTGAATAATCTTCCTACGCTAGTGAATCCAGGGTTACCTTTAGAAGCCCCGCGTACTTCGAGGAGTTGGTGATATCCCTCATGTGTGACCGCATGACTTGTGCATAATTTGAAGGAAAGACAAAATTGTCTTGGAAAGGCGAGTTGTTCCGCCATTATCAGAAAAGCCACACGGTCCCTCTAAAAGTTGGGCTTTTTACGAAAATGAGTTAAAAAATTTACCTTTTTTTATCAATTTGGGTTTTTTCGGTGCGTAAAATACAAGAATGTAGCTTGTTCGGCAGAGAGAGGGCCGAATAAGCCCTTGTTCGGCACTAATAGTGCCGAACAAGTGGTGGGGGGTTGTGTGGAAAGTTGCTAATTACTGGTATGTCCAGTTTGTCGCAAAACTTGCAGGTGCATGGTGTGCTTGGCTAATAAATATAAGGGCAGTGCCTGTCAGGTCTGAATTGTTTTCTTATTGACATGGGGTCCAGAGGATTCCTTGCTTGCATTAGATGGGTTTGGCTATATCTGCTTATCTCTTGTTCCAGGAACTTTCGAATGGTGACAGTAGAGCTGACGAAATTTTACATTCTCATTACTTGATCTCCGTTCTTCTTCCTGTACTGAAAGAAATAAATCAAGAACAAAGCATTGAGATTGAGGTTGAGGCAAGATTAAAAGGTTAGAATTTTACATGTTATTGGAATTTTTCTATCGATATGATGCTTCAGCAGTCGATATTATTTGTAATTGATCTAATATCTGTTAGTTTCTGCAGGAGTGGAAGTTTCTCAAGTTCAAATCCATCAAGCTGAATGTGGCTTTAATAAGCAATATTACTGGTATGTCCTTTGCTAATTAGAAGTTCCATGACAATGCCTGGAAAAGCACAAACCCTAATCTCCAATTTTCACACGCGCAAAAAATCAACTAAAAAAATAGATTGCCCAAACTCTAAGCAAGACGATACCAAGGAGGGCTCTCTTTCCTCATCCTTGACCATTTTCTTCTTTCTTCCATTCTTCACCCTCGTCCACTTCCGGTTCTTAGTCCTCCTCTTCTTCTTCCTCCCCATGGGAGTACAACCTTCCCCATTCGTATCCGTCTTTCCAATCTCGGGTTGACAATCCTCGCAAAACCAAAGAACGTCGCCATGGAAAATTACTGTTTCTAGGTAATAATTGAAAAAAACGAGAACAAAGGCCGATAGTCAAGATTTCTAACGGTGAGCATTCACTTGCATCATGCACACGAGCGCAAGGGTGCGAGGGCGATCTTATCGATGAACGGCATATTTCTTGCAGCCATCACAATGGGTTTTGTTTATCGCCTGCAAGAAAGCATACAGAATGAACAAAGAAGCGCACCTTAAGGAGATCCACATACCATCACCGCGTGTTTTGCATGGTTTTGCATAAAGTACTCATTGATTGAGAGATCGCGTGATTAGGAATAATTGACAGTACTTTGAGACTTGATGCCAGCAACTTTCGCCAAGAATTGTGACACGCCAACATGGAGAATTGAATGCACTTTGACGGGGCTCGAGCATTAATTGTGAACCAAGCAGAGTCCCCCATATATAATCACCACTTCGTCCAGATCCTCCCTTAGCTCGCGTGGAGGATCGTCCCTTGCCAGCACAACATGACTCGTGTCTTTGTCGGTCTTTAACTCTCAATGAGCCAACGTCGACCCAACCATAATGGTACCGCATGCTCTTTGCACGAGTTAACAGATGCCATGTCTTTTTTCTGAGACGTCGCGTTTGAATTGAGGAATCAACCGACTGACAGAATTAGATTTTGCTTGACCTTGATGAATGCTAGGCATCAAGTGGTTGGAAGAGCCTCCATTGATCCTAACCGCATCATCGACAACCTCCAGAAGTGATGGAAAGGGAAGCGCCATGTCTTTAAATTCTCAATGTACATCGAGGAATTTTATGGCAAGATGGGACGGGAAGAGGATGCGGGATTTTGGGGGTGTTGTTTGGTGAATGCAAGAAGAGGAGGATTAGGGTTTAGAGCGCGTTGCTTATTCCCCATCATGTTTTTTGGTTGCGCAAAAACCGACTACGGAGGTAGGGCGAACAAGCGTGAGGGAAACAACTCTATAACTCTATAGACCGATTTGCATGTCCCTAAACAACGCCAGCTATCTCTCCATACAGAAAGAGATAAAAAGGTGAGGAAGGGGAGCCATTCTCATTCCAAAGTGATGCAGCTTCACCCAAAAGTTTATTTGTCTTTTCCTCGCCCTTTTAGTTGCACTTTATGAAGTTTTTATTTTACGAACTGCAAAAGTCCAACTTGGACCGTCCTGTCTCGCCATCTAAAATTTTGTTCCCATTGCGCATATATACCTTTATAAAGAGTAATAATAAATATTTATCATGCAGAAGAATACCATACCACAATTTCTCCTCCACAGTCCTTATATATATAAACCCCCCCTCTCTCTCTCTCTCGGCCGCCAGCACAAACAACGATAAGGTTGCTACGGTTGTTGCTGCTGAGTCATGGAGAATGGTAACCAGCCCCTCCTCGCCAGCCGAGCCGATCATCGCGACCATGCCCGCGACCAGCAGACGGTGGTCGCGAACCTGCCGCTCTCGACCACCGTCAACGACGCCTTCGCCTTCATGCCGCACGCTGACGACATCCACCCCATCAGGGGCCCCGCGACTTCTCCGAGAGTTCCGCCAAGGAGTCCAAGAAGCTGTGGTTCCTCGCCGGCCCCGCCATCTTCAACCTCCATCTGCCAGTACTCTCCTCGGCGCCATCACCCAGGTCTTCGCCGGCCAAGTCGCCACCCTCGACCTCGCGGCCGTCTCCGTTGAGAACTCCGTCATCGGCCGGCTTCTCCTTCGGTGTCATGGTATGTGCGTATACCTGTGCGTTCACTGCTCCTGAAACGGACGTGGCTATCTGCAGTTCTGCGGGCAATTTTTTATTCTTATAGCATATTCATCATGTTTGAAATGGAGCTAATATTGAGTATTCCGAGTCACGAATCGTCAATCGATGTCAAAATAGCCAGACAGGAATCCTGCCACGATGTTGCACATCGAGAGCTGATTCATCGGTTGATTTTGACTCACTAATCTCGAGTGTTTGTAATTGGGAAGTGCCATTGGAGAAGCCGGGCAACTGCACCGGAGAAGCAGAAGATAAATCAGTTTTTTATTATAAATATCGGGAATCCTCACATATAGCTTGGTCCGATTGTCAGTTTGAGTTCACGTGTGGAATTCGGGATGATTAATTTGCTCGCATGAATCTGGCAGCTCGGGATGGGAAGCGCGCTGGAGACGCTGTGCGGCAGGCTTACGGGGCAGGGCAGCTCGACATGCTGGGCATATACATGCAGCGGTCGTGGGTCATCCTCAACACCACCGCCGTCGCGCTCTGCTTCCTGTACATCTTCGCGGCAAGCTCCCTGCGGCTGATCGGGTCAGACGGCGGCCATCTCGGAGTCGGCGGGGCAGTTTGCAGTCTGGATATCCCGCAGCTGTTCATGTACGCGATGAACTTCCCGATCGCCAAATTCCTGCAGGCGCAGAGCAAGATCATGGTGATGGCGGTCATCGCGGCGGTGGTGCTGGTGCTCCACGCCGTGTTCAGCTGGCTGCTGATGCTGAAGCTCGGGTGGGGTCTGGTCGGGGCGCCATCGTGCTGGACGCGTCGTGGGTGGTCATCGTGGTGGCCCAGCTCGCCTACCATTTCAGTGGAACGTGCGGGAGGGCGTGGACGGGTTCTCATGGAAGGCGTTCGAGAACCTGTGGGGCTTCGTGAGGGCTGTCCCTGGCTTCGGCCGTCATGCTCTGGTAAGGAGCTTCACTTAACATATCCTTTCATGATCTCTATCACCGCGAAATCGTCTTAACATCCGTAGCATTAGCCATTAGGGTCGTGGTTGGTAGCCAGAGAATAAGCTAGAGATGCCACTTAGGTCCAGTCCAAGTTCTGCAAAACCAACCTTTCTTTCGTGGTTTAAAGAACAATGAAGACTGATGGTTGGGTCGTACATCTGTGCTCGCCGACGAAGACGTGTCAAAGCTTGCTTTCTCCTCCTCCTCCTCCTCCTTTGAAGCTCTACCAGTCTTGAGCAGGACAAGCGAGAGGAGCTTTGACAGCGTGGACTTTCTGTTCGCAGCTTTCGGAGCCCCGCGAGAGCGACCCCGGCGATTTTTTTGGCTTTTGGACAGGCGGGTTAATGCATGACTTTTAAAACTATTTCGACGTGCATGATTGAATAGATGATTCTCTCCCGTGTTCCGTGCTCATTTCGTGTATTTTAAAATGCTTTTACACTTAAAATAATCGGAAAAGGTCGAAAAATGAAAGAGACAGCCAGAGAGATTTACCTCCCCGACCTTTTATTATGAATGTCTTAATCATATGATTAGATTTTGAGTGGACTTAATGCAGGCATTTATGATGGCGGTACCTTCGAAATTGCAATCCCGACAATCGGAATCAGCATCTACAAAGAACCGAGGGTCGGATTTTGTAGTTAAAATTCCGACAATTGATTTTTACGTGTCTTTCGTGTTTTTTTTTAGCTTTCTTTCTTTCTTGTCGTGGCAGCTTGGAGGTTTGGTATTTCATGGCGCTCATTCTATTCGCGGGTTACTTGAAGAATGCCGAGGTTTCGGTAGACGCCTTGTCTATCTGGTAAACTCTTCCCACTCTTGCTCAATTCTTCAGAAGCAAAAAGTCAAATCATATCAGTTGGGAAATGCGATAGATGGAAGATTTTTAGTTGGGACATGTGGATTTAACTTCGAACCAGTCTCTATGCGGCCATCTTTAATTAACCTGTTTTCTTTGAAAGTCCTTGTTCTTTTCAAGAAAAAAGTTAAAAAAAAAAACAAAACAATAAAAAATGCTGCTTTTAGATATTACTGATGATTGAGAAGCGTGATCGCGGTTCTTCTGACAATCTGTGTCGTTTCCTGCAAGAACGACATTTGACTAAACGCTTTGGACACAATGTCAAAACCTTAGAATGGCGGTGA
The DNA here is from genome assembly GCA_019149425.1 of Psidium friedrichsthalianum. Taxonomy (NCBI): domain Eukaryota; kingdom Viridiplantae; phylum Streptophyta; class Magnoliopsida; order Myrtales; family Myrtaceae; genus Psidium; species Psidium friedrichsthalianum. Next base: position 1,916 of record JAGVVM010009861.1, on the reverse strand, counting down.
CTGTTCGGTTCACTGCGGCTACCGACAAAGCGATATCAACGTGACTCACGCATTAGCTTTTGGAACTGGTTTTGTTAGAAATTGTTCTGTAGTGATGAATCAGGACCAAAAAGTTCGACTAGGTTTTCCATTGAACATGAAAGTTTAAGAACTTCTTTAGATCATTTGAGGTTTCATGCTTCTTTTACCTGATTTGTCCCCCCGTGATTTAGTTGCGGTTTACAGTAGAGATTGGCTAAATTAGCACAAGAGCTGTCCTTCTATATCTCTATATAACACAACCAGATTTTAAGTGATTTAATCTTGAACTGCCACCTGACAGTTTGACAGAGAAAAAGAGATTGAATTAATGTCAAACTGAAAGTATGGCATTCTCTTGTCATACGACAAGTAAACGATTGATCATCAATAATTGAACTGCTCACTTACCAATTTTGTGGAGAGAGAGAGAGAAGAGAGAATCAACATGAAACAGATAATCTATTTGACTTCCGTGACATCACAGCTGAGAAGCACGAGACGGTTTCATCTGTTGAAAATTCCCAACTTAGTCCCAGGATGTGCACTATTCTCTTTACTCGTAGGTTCGATCGATAGTAAGGTTCGATCATAGTTTGTCCACCTTTCTCTCTAACGTTTTCTTACGACACCAATAGCCTAGCTGATGTCGATCTCTCATCTTTTCTTCGTTGTCGTGTATTCATCGTCTTATTCTGTTGTTGGTTCAATCAAGGACGATGGTAAAGTTGCATGTTTTCTTTTTTAAGACGGGGATTTGTTATCAGTTGCTAGTCATATAGGACCCCCATACATGACATGGATTTTCCTATTTGGTAACCGTAGTACACATTTTTGGTTTAACGTTGGTAACTTGTTAAAACATAATTTGGATAGGTTAATGTGATTGAGTGTGCAGTTCGATTCTTGGTTCTGATGTTTGATTCGATGCGCTGTATCTGATATTGCAGCATGAACATACTGGGGTGACACTTATGGAGGCTCTTGGATGAATGCTGCCATAAGGTTGGTAGTAGATTATAGGCCCCCCGGAAAACCTCTGTCTGCATCTGAAACGGTTTCTTGGTCATCGCAGTGTGAGGGTGTCGAATGAACTCGGAGCAGCTCATCCAGAACAGCAAAGTTCTCTCTCATAGTGGCTGTGATCTCCTCGTTCTCGAGCGGTCCTGTCTTGTCGCGAGCTTGCTCGCCACTCAGGACTTATATCCAGCCCTATTCCTCGAGCGGACACGTCCCGTAGTGAGAAAACGAGGAGAAAATGGGGAGAGGGGAGGGGGGGGGGAAGTTTGAAGAGAGAGAGAAGGGATGGGGAGGAAAAGGGGGGTGAAGGAGAAAAGAGGGAAGAAGGGAGGGAAGGGGGAGGGTGAGAGAAAAGAGGGAAGGGGGGAAAAAAGGGGGAGGGAAGAGAGGGGGAGAGGGGGGGGGGAAAAAAAGGAAGGGAGAAGGGGGCGGAGAGAAAGGGAAGAGGAGAAGAGGAGAGGGGAGAAAGGGAGGGAGAGGAAGGGGAGGGGAGAAGAAGAAGAAGGGGAGGGGGAGAGGACGGGGGAGGGAGGAGAGAGAGATGAAGAGAGCAAGGGGGGCAGAGAGAGAGGGAAGAGAGAAGGGAGGACAGGGAGGGGGGGGGGAGGGGGAAAGGGGGAGGAGAAAGGGAGAGGGAGGGGGGAAGAGGGGGGGAGGAGGGAGGGAAAGAGGAGGAAGAGGGAGGGTGGGAGAGAGAGAGGGGGGGGAAGGGAGGACGAGAAGAAGAAAGACGGAGAGGGGAGGAAGAGGAGAAAGGGAAAAAGGGAAGGAGGAAGGAAGAAAAGGAAAGAGGGAGGGAGAGAGAGGGGGAAGGAGGGGGAGAAAGGAAGAAAGAGGGAAGGGGGGGGGGGAGTGGAGAGAAAAAAAAAAAGGAAGAA
>JAGVVM010009860.1:0-12068 GCA_019149425.1 Psidium friedrichsthalianum | reverse complement strand
AAGACGAATCAGAGTGGATCGCGGCAGTTTCGTGGCAACAGGGTTACTCTTTGGTCCTGTTGTGGTCTTTGGCGATTTTAGTTCCTGCCATACTTCTTTGGCATGCTACTTCATGAGCATTTCCTTGACTGCAAGCAATGTATTCACGTTCTTGGCAAGTTAAGAATCGTTCAGGAGCCGATCAGATTGATCCCTGATGTGGTCAGGTCCTTCATCCAGGCTAAGGTTTCATTGGCTCGGATTGCTGCATTTCTAGAGGCGCCTGAATTGGAAAGTAACCAACAGAGCAAGAGAGAGATAATGAGGTGCTGGAAACAGCTGTTTTCTTGGATACGCGTGAAATTTCTTGGACAGTGGTACCTCAAAGGAATTGAGGAACATAATTTATCGGTCAGAAAAGGAGAGAAAGTAGCTATATGTGGGGAAGTTGGTCGGGCAAATCTACCCTTTTAGCTGCAATTCTTGGAGAAGTTCCATTGTCAATGGCATTGTAAGTCATTGATTTATCTTCTCCTCCGGGTAGTTTCTAGTCATACATTATAATTTCCCTACTAAGATTTCTATTTCCTGTTACGGCCGGTTCATCTTATATAAGAACTTGCAATGGATGATTTATCAGGTCATAATTAAATCAATTAGCAGCTAATGTGATTGAATATTTACTGTAATCCTTATCTGTGTATAGGTGCGTGTTTATGGTAGGATGGATGTGTGTCGCAGACAGCGTGGATCCAGACCGGAACTATACAAGAAAACATCCTATTTGGATCAGCCATGGACTATGTCAAATATCAAGAAGTGATTCAGAAGTGTTCCCTGGCCAAGGACATCAGATGTTTCCTTTTGGCGATCAAACTCAAATAGGGGAGAGAGGCATCAATTTGAGCGGCGGACAGAAGCAAAGAATACAACTTGCACGCGCTCTGTATCAGGACGCGGATGTGTATCTGTTGGATGATCCCTTCAGCGCCGTGGATGCTCATACATCGACAAGCTTATTTAATGTGATCTCTATCAAGGACAGTGAAACTTCTATTTGTGTTCATACTAAGTTCTAAATAAATGCGATGTTTGCTGTTGTTGCAGGAATATGTCATGAAAAGCTGTATCAGGAAAGACTGTTTGCTTGTTACGCATCAAGTTGACTTCCTTCCAGCTTTTAACTCTATCTTGGTCAGAACTCATCCAGCCAAAAAAAAAAAAAGAATATATTTTGGTCCGCGGGGGATTTAGATCTTTGGCTCATTAAAGAGAATGTCATCCCTGACGATTTTATTTTTTGTTACAAAGGAGTTATGTTTACAATTCTCGTTTGATTCATGGTGTTCCTGAACAGTTGTGTTTCTTGACAGTTAATGTCATCCGGGCAAATCGTAGGCACTGGCTCATACGATCAGTGATGGCCTCTTGCCCAAAAATTTCAGGACCTTGTGTTTGCGCATAACACGACCTCTGGTTCTGGAAATCGAATCGCAATTGCTTCATCAGGAAGGCCTGATTATTGAAGCAGGAGATCCAGACTATATTCATAGAGGAACAACTTGAGGCCTCTCTGGAACTCAATTGACTAAACAGGAGGAAAGAGAGATGGGAGACAGCGGTTCAAGCCCTACTTACAGTATCTGAAACACCACAAGGGCATTTTGTTTTTCACCCTGGCAAACTATATCTCACATATTCTTTATAGCTGGGCAATTCGTACAAAATTATTGGTTGGCTTCTGAAGTCAACAATACGAGTGTGAGCACATTGAGTTGAACTCTGTTTACACTGGCATCTGCATTGCCCTACTCTCTCCTTTTGCTTATTAGATATCGTATTTCATAGTCTATTTAGGTTGCGCTGCATCGGACTCCATATTCTCTGTGTTGTTGCAGTCACTATTCGAGCACCAATGTCCTTTTACGACTCAAACTCCTTTAGGAGAATACTCAGCCGGGTAAGAACATGCTCTTAAAGTCGAATTTGTGCTGTGCTTTGACAATATTTAAGATGAATAACAGGATTTGCTGAATTTTATAGGTTTCTTCAGATTAAGCATCATCGATATTGATATGGCCTTCAAGTTAACCATTTCGCTGCGTCCACAATGAATACCTACTCGACTTTTTGGTACTTGCTTTTCTTACATGGCCGGTTTTATTTGTCATCATACCCATGATTTATCTGACACAGATCATACAGGTAATGCTTATGCCTCAAATCAATTATTTGTTCCTCACTAGGCAAAATTCTGCACATCTACCTCCCGAGAGACTTCTTATATCATTTAAATTTTAATGTAGCTTTGATTTTCTCTTGTTTTACTACAGAAACACTACTACGCTTCTTCGAATGAGTTGATGAGGATCGATGGGACCACAAAGTCTACACTTGCAAGCCACCTTGCTGAGTCTATTGCGGAGTAATGACAATCAGAGCGTTTGGCCAAGAAGACCGTTTCTTTTCAAGAAGTCTTTGCCTTATCAATGCAAACGCGAGTCCATATTTCACAGCTTTTCAGCCAATGAGTGGTGGTCCAGCGTCTAGAAGTGCTGTGCATTATTGTCCTAACATCCTCGGCCCTCGCAATTACTTTCTCGATCTCGGGTCTTCTTCTCTGGTTCGTATCAGTGAAAGCTCTTTAGTTCTTCATATCGAGACTTCCCTAGAAGCTTGGCTCTTATACTAGCTTTGGCAATTTTTAATCTGATGTCTAACTCTACTAAATTCAGCTATGCATCGACAAATTGTGTTTTTCCTTTTTAATATCATCAGGGAATGGGTTTCTGACTTTGAAGAGTTATTGCTGGTGTCTGCCCTCACTATCATTCATACAGGATATGTTGGAATGGCGCTGGCGGTTGGTTTATCTTTAAATGTCTTCCTGGTCTTTTCGGTCCAATCCCAGTGCTCACTATCAAATTTGGTCGTTTCCGTGGAAAGGCTAGATCATTATATGCACATTCAAAGCGAGCTCCAGAAGTAATTGAAGATAGCCGACCACACGCAGCACTGGCCTTCTTCGCAATGTTGAGATTTGTGACCTGGAGGTAGACACAAGAACCGTTAATACCCCTTTTGATTCAGGACTTGTCTTGTAGCTTAGCTTTAATTGACACATTAACAGGTTAGGTATCGGCCTGATTCTCCCTTTGTTCTTCATGGGATAACCTGTAAAATAAAAGGAGGGCACAAGATCGGGATCGTGGGCAGGACAGGTAGCGGAAAGACAACCCTCATCAGTGCTTTGTTCCGTCTAGTGGAGCCTACCAATGGGAGAATAATTGTCGATGGCCTAGACATAACCACCATTGACTACATGACCTGAGATCACATTTGGGGTCATCCCGCAAGATCCGACACTTTTTGGCGGGACAGTTCGAAACAACCTAGACCCCTTGTCCAAGCACACCGATGCGGAGATATGGGAGGTAATATCCAAATGTCTCTCAAAATTAGATTCACGTATGTTTCTTTCTTTTCCAAACCATGCTCGACTTATAAAAAGAACCGCACCGTGTATGATTTGAATTTGATGAGAGCTCTTGAAGTAAATCTTGAATGACTATACCTCCCGCAAAATGGAAGTAGTTGCTTTATGTTTCATGATTGATTGACTTTCTGTGGAAAAAGGTTCTTGCAAAATGTCAGCTCCGGAAGGCCATTCAAGAGAAAGAGAAGGGCCTGGAGTCGCTAGGTAACGATAAAATCAAACAACAAATCCAGTCTTATTATGTTCATCATTGATCATTAACAGTTTACACAAACTCGAACTGCAGTCTTACATGATGGATCTAACTGGAGCATGGGGCAACGGCAATTGTTTTGCCTAGGACGAGCATTGCTGAGGCGAAGCCGGATCCTAGTATTGGACGAAGCCACCGCGTCTATCGACAACGAGACGGATTCTATCCTCCAGAGAACCATACAAAGCGAATTTGTGGACTCCACCATCATAACCGTGGCCCACCGGATACCGACCGTCCTGGACTGCACGATGGTGTTGGCAATAAGTGATGGTAAAATTAAACTTTCTGTGAACTGTTTGGTGAGAACCGCAAGAACTGGGAGAGAAACATGACATTCTTTCATTTAACAGGAGATTGGTAGAGTATGATGAGCCTATGAAGTTGGTAGGCAAGGCCGACTCGTTGTTCGGACAGCTTTACAAGGAGTCCTCGTCTCGAACTTCGAATGCAAGTAGTTACTCCGGGAGCCTTTGAGATAGAGCTTGCGGAAGCTGACATACATTATCCAACTGCATTGCGTGACGCCAGTTTCTTCGTTTAGTGCGGTTGGAATTGCCATATACCATTGTAAGCATTTGTCCCTGTTGATAGAGACTTCCCATTTTTGATCGTTTACCCTCTACTATGTAAAATTTATTGGGAATTCTTCTTTTTATCCAATTATAATTCTTACAATCAAACGCTAAAAACACCATTCCGCCCACAGTTTACCAAATGAAAAGTGATTTCCTTATGAGAAGAAGGGGAATTTTTTTTCCTCCATTCTAAGCTTATTATTTTCAATTCATGAAGAACGTTTTCCGTAGATTGATCAGCAGATACCAATGCTCGGTCTGCAGCAAACTGATTTAATTGGAGCTTCACTGCAGGCTACGTCTTTCACTTGCTTGAGGATCGCGAGTTGGATTGAAAGTTTGGTGTTTTTTTTCTTTTTTTTTCAAAAAAAAGTTTTTGTTCATTAATCAAGATGATACTCGAGAGGTATATTAGAAACTTTTCAAGGTTAGCAAATTCTAAATAACTGTGGAAAAAAGCGAAGCAACTGACAAAGCACATTCTGTAGTTACACGCGTTTAAGAATAGATTTGCCACAATTTATGCTCGGTGGCCGATCACCAAAATCGGATTCATTGATGAGCTAACGCTGAGGACTCCCATGTCATTTGCAACAACCTATGATGCGTGTCTAAGTTCGACCTTACATAAATTGAGCATCATATTTGTTAGTCGTTCATCAAGCTCATCAAGAAGAAGAGGAGGAGAAATCTGGCGATTCCTTTGCTTTTTCCTTTTGGTCGAATGAATCCGGTGATTCCAATCGTGCCGTTTACTGATCCAACCCCTACTGCCTTGCTTAACGTTCGCAACTAAATAAAGCCAGCTGGGCTTCTCTCTCTCTCTCTCTCTCTGTCTCTCTACATGCATGTTTGGGGATCGTCGTTTTTCTTGATTTTCACGAGTCAAAGTTACTCTTTCTTTTTGGACCCGATCAAGCTCCTCGGGCATGACAAAATGGATTGTTTGCAAGCAAGAAGAGATGCTCTGTTTTCTGCAGGGAAAGCAGAGGCACACATTTGCCTTCTTTGTCTGCTCTGTTTTAGCAAACTTTGCTAACTTGAGCTTGGAAGTGAGTGCTTCTTCTCCTAAGTTTGAATTTGGCGGTGCACCAACACACATTGTATGGAGTTATCTTAATTTAAACGAACTAAGATTGCATGATCTGCTCTTTTTGACAAAATCCTATAGATATTGAAAAAACACACATCAGAACTAAAACCAAGAAATAACTTGTGTCAAGAAAAGTTTAGACACGTTGACTTGGCTTGATTAAGAAACAAAGAAAGCGATAAGAGAGGGCATCGACTGCACACATGCTCGTCGCTCTCGATTAATGGACACCCGCATCAGAAGAATCAGAAGAAGAAGTGGAGTAGGAGCGATCCGGTGAATCCAACTGTGCCGTTTACTTATCCACCTGCTACTGCCTTGCTTAACGTGAAAATTATTGATTATACAAAATTAGAAAACAAAGCAACTTAGTACAGCCAGCTGGGCTCTCTCTCTCTCTCTCTCTCTCTCTCTCTCTCTGCATGCATGATTTGGGAAGCCTCGTTTTTTCTTGATTTTTCACAAGCCAAAGTTACTCTTCCTTTCTGCAACCGATTAAGCTCCTGGAGATAACAAAATAGAGTCACACACGTGCCTTCTTCGCCTGCTCTGTTTTAGCCAACATTGTTAACTAGAGCTTGGAAGTGAGTGCTTCTTCTTCTTCTTGTTTGTAGTCTTTATTTTCGGTTGCCTCTATGACACTTCATCCGTTCTTGTTGAGTGCTACTGTTGCTGAAATGTGCATGAAAAGGCATGGTTGTGTGCGGGACGTCTCGAGAATTTATTGATTTTTGCTCTTCGTTGGTGTTGAAGACAAGAATTATTGCTTCTTTTCTTCTGAAAATCTGCTTCTGATCAAATAGTTTCCATAAGGGTTTGTTGTGCATGTACGTATCAGGGATTATTCCCAACAATACGAGTGATTCACTAGGTTGTTCCTGGTAGTCCTGGCAAATCGTGTGGAACTTTCTTTGTTGCTGTGAAGTATGAAATTGTCATCGCAGAAATTGGGTTTTTTAAGCTTTCTGAAAAAGATTCAAAGATGGCGCATGTATACACGAGACAGAAAATGAAAAGACCTGGGACTTTGCCAATGTATCAATACCTTCTGATAATCTCATTCCACTCTCAATTTACACAAATGTGGCAGAATAGTGACAAAACCTCAACTTGTCACAAATTTTCACTCAATATGTTGCTACTATTCACATAATTATGAGGAAATTGAAGAGTTCCCTTGGGGCACTTTTCAAGACTCATTGATCATGCTTTGCAAATGCATAACTTCCTATCCGAAGTAGGAAGCTTTCTAGAGATATACACCTCAAGGGCGTTTGAGTTGAAGCGTGTTCTCAAATTTCAGTCTTTCAGGAAAGATGCACAATCTGGCGAGTATTCTGGACCGTGTTCTATGACGACTCTTGGCGCTCAAGTCAAGTTGGAGAAAGCTCCAGCTCCGGGCTGGCGTCCATTAACAATCCCTCCTCTTGTCCAACCACTTTTGGTCATTTGAATTGATATCTTGGTCCTTTTGCACTTTTTATTTGTCTTACCCTGTAGGTTGTCCTAAGAGAAAATTACTCCTGCCACCGCAGTTTCCACTCATTCATCCGCACTCAGAACTTGAGTGATCTTCAGGAATTGAATGAGGATGCTGCTCTGTTACCTCTACATGAGTGGCTAGTCTTTCTGTTCCAAAGGGTCAGTTGGTTGCTGCGAGTTTTGACCGTGACCATTAGGAGGCTACACCTTCGATACATTCCATCGGATCAGATTTATACCGTACTAGCCTCATTGTATGAAGGATTTCTCTGTTTATTTTCCCTTTGGTAATAAAGGAAACCCCTGCCTCCGTGTTATTGGTGTTAGATATTTTATCGTATCCTGAAGTGACCCTTCTGTTTTTTGTGCTTTCGGAGGATAGAGTTACATGGAGAATGGAGAAGGACCGTGAGAATGGTGCTGTGTATGAACCTCTGCTGGACAAAATACAGAACGATAATGTCCCTCCTTTTGCCGAGGCAGGATTTCTTGGCAAGATGTCCTTTTCGTGGTTGAATCTACTGATGAAATTGGGAAAAGAGAAGATCGTTCAAGATGATGATATTTCGCGTCTTAGACAGGAAGAACGAGCGGAAACATGTTAGTCGGGTTCATGGAGCAACTGCGCAAAGAAAAGAGGAAGAACCCATATGATACCTACTCTATCTTGTCTGCGATATTCTATTGCGAATGGAGAGGTATTTTGGTTTCCGGGTTCTTTGCTTTGACCAAGGTATTGACTCTCTCCACAGGGCCTTTGTTCCTCATAGCCTTCATCAGGGTTGCCAACGATGAGAGGCTTTCAAGTATGAGGGTTATGTGCTAGCTGGAGGATTGTTCATGGCCAAATGCTTGGAATCTGTATCGGAAAGGCAATGGTATTTTAGAGCAAGACTGATTGGACTCCGAATAAGATCTTTTCTGTCTGCCGCAATTTGTCAGAAGCAACTGCAGCTCTCCAGTACAGCAAAATGACTCCCCAGGCGAGTTAGTAAATTAGGTCACTTCAGATGCTTATAGGACAGGTGAGTTCCCTTACTAGTTTCACAAAATATGGTCGACTAGCCTTCAGTACCAAAGACGACTCATGGAGGCTCAAGATAAAATGTTGAAGGCGATCGCGGAGGCGCTTGCTAATACGGAGGTGTTAAAATTGTATGCTGGGAGAAGCACTTCAAGAAAGCAATCAAGTAGCTGAGGAAAGACGAATCAGAGTGGATCGCAGGGGTTTTGTGGCAACAGGGTTATTATTCAGTCCTGTTTTGGTCTTCGGCAGTTTCAGTTCCTGCCGTCACTTTCCTGGCGAGCTTAAGAATCTTTCAGGAACATATCAAATTGATATCTGATGTGGTCAGGTCCTTCATCCAGGCTAAGGTTTCATTGTCTCGGATCGCTGAATTTCTGGAGACAACTGATTGGAAAATAAACCGACAAAACAAGAGAGTGATAGTGAGGTGCTGGAAATGGCTGTTTTCTTGGATACACGTGAAATTTCTTGGGACAGCGTACCTCGAAGGAGACATTGAGGAACATACATTTATCGGTGAGAAAAGGAGAGAAACTAGCTATATGTGGGGAAGTTGGGTCGGGCAAATCTACCCTTTTAGCTTCAATTCTTGGAGAAGTTCCATTTGTCAATGGTGTAGTAAATCATCGATTGATCTTCTCCTTCGCAAATTTTTTAGTTATGCATTGTAATTGCACCACGAACATTTTCTATTTCTTGTTACAGCCAGTTCATCTTATGCCTGTTATGACTTGCAATGTATGATTTATGATTTATGAGGTCACAATTAAATCAGTTAGCAGCTAATGTGATTGAAGATTTACCAGTAATCCTTAATCCGTGTTTAGGTTCGTGTTTATGGTAGGTTGGCATGAGTGTCACAGACAGCATGGATCCAGACCGGAACTATACAAGAAAACATCCTATTTGGATCAGCCATGGACTCTGTCGGATATCAAGAAGTAATTCAGAAGTGTTCCCCGGCCAAATACATCATAATGTTTCCCTTTGGTGATCAAACTCAAATCGGGGAGAGCGGCGTCAATTTGAGTGGCGGACAGAAGCAAAGGATACAACTTGCACGTGCTCTGTATTAGGATGCGGATGTGTATCTGTTGGATGATCCCCTGAGCGCAGTGGATGCTCATACAGCTACGAGCTTATTTAATGTGATCTTCTATCAAGGACAGTGAAACTTCTATTTGTTTTATTATTAAGTTCTAAAACAATGAAATGTTGACTTCCTTCCAGCTTTTAACTCTATCTTGGTCAGTAACTCATTCAACCAAAAAACAGGAATTCATGTGGTGTGTGGAATTTAGATCTTTGGCTCATTAGAAAGAAAATGTCATAGCCGATGAATTTTCACTATTCTCATTTGATTCGTGGTGTTCCTGAACAATTGTGTTTCTTGACAGTTAATGTCAAGCGAGAAAATCGTAAGCACCGGCTCATTCGATCAGTTGATGGCTTCTTGCCAAAAAATTCAGGACCTTGTGAACGCACATAACACAACCTCTGGTTCGGGAAATCAAAGCGGAATCACTTCATTGGGAAGCACTGGATATTTGAAGGAGGAGATCCAGAATATGTACATGAAGGACCAACGCGATGCCCCTCCGGGAAGCCAATTGATTAAGCAGGAGGAAAGAGACATAGGAGACAGTGGCTTCAAGCCCTACTTCCAGTATCTGAAACACAAGGGCTTTTCGTTTTTCACCTTGGCAATTATATAGGGCATTTTACAAAAAAGGGTTAAAAAAATTGTATCTTTACTGATTTGAGTCTCCTCGAACAAAAAATACAAAAAAGGGGTCCGTTCGGCACCGGGGGTGCCGAACCGCCTCAGTTCTGTTCGGCACCTCAGGTGCCGAACAAAGTCAGTTCGGCACCTGCAGTGCCGAACAACATCAGTTCGGCACCAGCACCGCCGAACAAAGTCAGTTCGGCACTCCTCGAGCCGAACAAGACTTTGCAAATGTTTGCCAACTCTTTGCAAATGTTTGTCAAGACGCTGCAAATGTTTGGCAAGACTTTGCAAATTTTTGCCAAGACTTTAACTCGAATGCCACACTTTCTATCTTGCAGTCTACAAACATAATCTGAACTGAACACAACGTCCAGCAAAAGTTTGGACCCCTTCTCTTCGTTTTCGTCTTCCTTGTCCATTGCCGAACCAGGTACTGCAAAAGAAACAAACAAACAGAAAAAAACAAGAAAGAAAGAAGCCCGTTGAGATTATTACTCGATCAGCCAAAAAGTTTCCACATGTCCCCAAATTCTTACCTCTTAATTCTTGAAGGTGAGCCATCACTATTCGTAGACATCAAGCAAGGCCAAGACCCAGATAAGGAACCATACGTGGGTGTGAACTTAGGCACGGCGTCCTGACGACTGCAAGAACGAAGGCGAGCGACGAATTCCAGATCTAGTCTCCACGGTAACAATTGCAAGCAACAAAGTCCAGATCTGATCACCAAATCCACTTCTCGATCGGGTCCACCTACATTGGTGCACATCCAAGCCGACCACTCGTTCATCGTCCTTCCTCGTCCATGGCCGGTGCTTCTAGATTTGGCCCGGGCGAGCTTTCAAATCCGGAGCCATGGCCGCGAGCGACAACGGCGGCCATGAATAACCAGATCTGAAGAGCCGGCTGACTAAATGGAATCAGCTTTGGCCGAAGGCAAGCGACGCCGCGCGTGAAGATGGTGGTCGGATGGGGTGGTCCTCTTTGATGGAGGATGACACCGGAAAGAATGGAGATGGTTGCCAGAGGTCCTCTGTGATGGTCCTGATGGAGGATGAAGAAAGGAAAACATTATTTTTATTTTTATTCCACCTTTGACGTGTGTCGATCAATTATTGGACATGCATAAAAATTAGATTTGAAAAGCGGGCTGGTGCAACCCGCCGTTCGGCAGGGGTGCTGCCGAACGAGTACCCGTTCGGCAGCAGGGTGGCCAAACAGCAAGTTCGGCCACCCTACTGCCGAACCAGGGTCCGTCCGGCAGTCTTCTTTTCCGTAATTTTTTTGTCCGAAGAAACCCAAATTAGTAAAAAAAATTTTTATGCCCAATTACATATCACGTAATCTTTATAGCAGGGCAGTTCATGCAAAATTATTGTTTGGCTTCTGAAGTCAACTGTACAACTGTGAGCTCCGTCGAGTTGAACTCTGTTTACACAGGCATCAGCATTGCCCTAGCTCTCTTTGTGCCTATTAGATCGTATTTCACAGTCTATCTAGGTTGCAGTGCATCGGACTCCATTTTCACTGTGTTGTTGCACTCCCTTATTCAAGTGCCGATGTCCTTTTACGACTCGACTCCTTTAGGAAGAATACTCAGCCGGTAAGGACATACTCTGAAATCGAACTTGTGCTGTGCTTTGACAATGTTTAAGATGAATAACAGGATTTGCTGAATTTTATAGGTTTCTTCAGATTTGAGCAACATCGATATTGATATGGCCTTCAAGTTAACCATTTCGCTTGCGTCCACGATGAATACCTACTCGAACTTTTTGGTACTTGCTTTTCTTACATGGCCGGTTTTATTTGTCATCATACCCATGATTTATCCGACACAGATCATACAGGTAATGCTTATGCCTCAAATCAATTAGTTGTTCCTCACTAGGCAAAATTCTGCACATCTACCTCCCGAGAGACTTCGTCCCGTCATTCAAATTTTAATGTAGCACTGACTTTTGTCTTTCTGTCACTACAGAAACACTACTACGCTACTTCAAATGGGTTGATGCGGCTCGATGGGAGCAGAAAGTCTACACTTGCAAGCCACCTTGCTGAGTCTATCGCCGGAGTGATGACAACCAGAGCGTTTGGCCAAGAAGACCGATTCTTTTCAAGAAGTCTTTGCCTTATCGATGCAAACGCGAATCCATATTTTCACAGCTTCTCAGCCAATGAGTGGCTGGTCCAACGTCTGGAAGTCCTGTGCGCTATTGTCCTAACGTCCTCGGCCCTTGCAATTACTTTCTCGATGTCGGGTCTTCTTCCTCTGGTTCGTATCAGTAAAAGCTCAATTGAGTTCTTTAATATCGAGACTTTCACTAGAAGCTTGGCTCCTATACCTGTATCTCTTTACTTCGGCGGCACTTTTTAATCTGATTTATAACTCTACTAAATTCAGACATGCGCCAACAAATTGGTTGTTTTC
>JAGVVM010009859.1:0-21034 GCA_019149425.1 Psidium friedrichsthalianum | reverse complement strand
TTTGAAGGAACGAGCGTTGAAACTTTCCGTGAGAAAATAAATAGGCGAGTGGTTTTGGACTTTTTAGGAGGATGATTATTATAAGAAGAAGGATGCATATAGATCGGATTTTAGAAATGAATTGGAGGATATTTCACAGGAGGATTTATGAATATGATATTTAGATATTATGATTAGAAAAACAATAAGAAAGTTAGAAGGCCCGGTCCGTCACCCCCCCGCGTCCTTCACGACGCCCCCACCCCCGTTTCGCCTGCCGGCCCCGCACCCTCCCCCCCTTGCCGCCCCCCGCCCCCAACCGTCTTCTTTGTCCCCCCCCCCCGTTTTGTTCTCTTTTGATTGTCAGAAGCTAGGGTTTTGTGAACTGTTGTGAACATTTCTTTTTCTCTGGTCTTTGTTCGCTGGTGGTTTGTTGAGGAGGATGAGAGGAAAGTGGGAAAGTTGTTGGAGCTGACGGGAGCTTTGCACTCGTCCGGTCGCGTGGTAGGTCGGATGGACCGTACGTTGGGATTTGCAGGTGTGGACAAACCAAACAAGGACAAAAGAGTTACGTTCGGTGTTGACAATCTCTCTGTGACTCCAAAAGGAAGAACAGGGATAAGGAGGAAGGGAACATAAGTTAGAGTTAGTAGAGGTTAGAGAGAGGTAAGTGGGAGGAGAGCCAGAGAGAGGGACGCAGATAGGAGATAGAGTAAGTAGGTGGGAGGAAGTAGTACGGAGAGCCAAGAGGAGAGAGAGAGACAGAGATCAGAGATCCGGTGGAGGAGAGAAAAGCCAGATGAGGGGAAAAATTTGACGCAAGAGGAGGACCGACGATGAGGCGAGGAGGAGGAGAGAGGGAGGAGCGACGAGGAGGATGAGAGGGAGGAGTGAGGAGAGACTGGAGGAGAGAGGGGGTTGCGAGAGGGGGGAGCGGAGCTTGAGGGGTTTATTTGGAATAAACGAGCGATTCCATTTCTAGTGGTTGTTTTGTTTTTGAGTGAAGACAGCAGTGGAAGATTTTTAGAGAGAGAGAGAGAAGAGACAGGAAAAAAAAAAATTTTGCACGTCGAGGGTGAACATTTCTTTTTTTTCGCTGGTTGGTGTAGAGAGAGAAAGTTTGGAGCTTGCACCGTGGTGGGAGTGTGGACAAGACAAGCGTGACAATCCTCTGTTCTCCGGAGGGACAGTAGAGAGCCAGAGACGGTGGAAAGCAAGACGGTGGAAAAGCAGCGGAAAATTGAAGAGAGAGAGAGAGAGAGGGGTTTATTTGAACGAGCTGCTTCAAAAGTAGTGCTTTACAGAAAATTTGAACGGGATTGGTGTGGAAACTGGAAAGTGGAAACGCAAGCGGTCGCTGGAGAGTCGGATCAAACTGCTTACAATCACCGATCGACGGTTCAAAACTTGGTAAATATTCGACCAAAAAAAAAAAATGAAAAACTCTTTGGTAAATAAAAATATATAACATTAAATAAGATGGAGATTTTCACTAAGTAAATGCCCACTTTTGGTTTTTAAATTTGTGCATTGCTTCTAATCAAGTTCTTGATTTTGCAAATTTATGTAATCATCTTCTTGAACTTGCATAACTTTTCAATCAATGTCGCCGTTTCCAACGAGCAAGTTGAAGGATTTGATTAGACAAATTAAAAATTTAATGAGCAGAATTAAAAATTTACCTTATAATTGCAAGTCTATACATGATTGATGAGCAATTGAACTTACGGGTGAGCATGTTACATTTTGATTTGGTTTCAACGTCAATCCAAGCGAAAAATAATAGGAACGAAAATAAAACCTTGCATTTTTAACCAAAACCAACCATGCTTTGGAATTTGATTCGTCTTGTAAGCAAGCTAAACACTTCTTTCATCGTTTTTCTCTTTAATTATTTGTAGATTTTATATTTTTCCTTTTTCTAGCTTTAGTTATTTGTAACTTCATGAGCTTAAAATCCGCTAAAAATTACTTAGAAAAGTACTAAACTCGTAGAACCTTACTCTATACTAATAACAACTCATTAGTCCATACAAAATGAACATACAAGCTACTTCACATTTAAATAGAAAAGGCTACTTCAGATATACGTGCTAAATATAACTAAAAAAGCAAGTAGATAGTGCGATATGATTTTAAAATTTGGTTTGGTTTTTTTTAAAAAAAAAAAAACCTGAAAGCCACCCAAACAGCAAAAAACAATTTGGTTTGGTTTGTGAACCTTTCTGTCCAAAAAGCATTCTTAGATCAAATCAAACCAGGAAAAAACTAGTCCGATTCTAAGTTGGAACTTGTTTCAAAACCAAGCGAGTCTATCTTTGAGATAAAGATGATGTTGATATTAATGTTGATGTATCTCAAATAGCAATCGAGTTGAACTTGAGTTACTCGGGAATAGCTTGATTCCATTTTTCCCCAATGACTATCTACAGTGAACTGCACCTCATTATAGGCCACTTCCAGATTTTCACAAGTACGCTATGTGGATGAATGAAATGACAGAGTTAAAGATTTTTTTGGAATAAATAGTTCATACCTATATTGGTGCACAAACTTTTATGCCTTATCCAAGTTGACCAGTTTCACCGAATTATGGCACATAGATATCGTAATTAATCACGTGAGCTAATATTAATGCACGTGACACGTGTAAGCATATCTCAATAGGTAAATGTACGTAATAAAGCATTATGAATAATTCGTGTATAACAGTTTTTAATTTAAATATGTAATATAAGTCCAATCTTGTGATCGCTTTTAGTAAATATGCCTAAGGGTGTCAATGGTTCAATTCGATTTCATTTTTTTAAGAAAATCGAATCGAATCGAATCATTAGAGTGAATTTTCTATTTCGAAAATATAAATTTTTTGCTGTTATCAAATGCATTTTTGTACTCAAAAACTCATAAGGGAATAGACATAAATAAAATATATTTTTGGTTAGAAATAACTCTCGAAAACGTAATGATTATTATTCGTGTCTTGAACCGCTATACCATGAAAGAGCTCTCGACATGACTCTTTTGCAAAAGAACAAAAGCATGCATGGATGACAGCACAATGCATCTCAAGAATAGCCTAATACGTAAAAAAAAAAAAAGCAACTTTAGCATTTTTTTTATAATCAAGATGTCCGGGCCAGCTTGCGCACATCTCAACTATTCCTCAAAGGAGACTAGCACAGCAACCCACAATCATGCCCCCCACTTAAATCATAGGTGCTCATCTGGGAAATTAAACTTGGGACCAATGTGCCTAACCACACAATCTCAAGTTCGCCCTAATCAATTGAGCCACCCATGGGTGGGTAGCCAATTTTAGCATTTATCCTAATTATATTAAAAAAAAAACTCATCTCATAAAAGATTCTCAACTTTTACTTTCGTTACTATTCTATTGGCCTAATACCAAAAAAAACTTGAACTTTAGCATTTATTGTAGTTATATCCAAAATTTTGTTTGTCTTGTAAAAAATTTCAAACTTTTACTTTTGTTTCAATTCAATCACCGTCAGACTTCCATCCATAATCATCGTTAGTAATCCTACGTGGCTCGATTTTTCTCACCAAACTTATCAATAAATCTTCAAAATTCGAAAATAATGGGTTTTAGGGAGGACAAGATTTTTGAGATCGTTCGTCCAAATAATCAGATCTTCATATCTAGCCATTTTAGGGCTATTAAATGTCAGGAAGAATCTGAAAACGCATTGTCTTGAATGACTTTATATCTTTCAACAATGTATAGAAGAAGCAAACAATAAAAGAGAAGTTTCAGGAATTTTTTTATGTCAGCTTTGCTGATATGTAATTCATTAATGATATAAAAATGTTACATAAGATTAACTAACGATGATTATAGACGAAGAGTTAATAGTGATAGAATCGAGATAAAAGTAAAAGTTTGGGATTTTTCATTAGAAATTTTTTTGATAAAATTAGGATAAATGATAAAGTTGAAGTTTTTTTTTATAATAGGCCGGTAAAATTGAGACAAAAGTAAAAATTTAATTTTTTTATGAAATAAATTTTTTAAAATATAATTAAAATAGATGCTAAAGTTTTGTATAATTTTTTTTTAGTCCCTCCCTTTTTTCTTTAAGGAATTGGGTTTTGAGTGGACATAAAATTGGATTTGGGTGGGAGGGGATTTTGTTGACGTTGGGGTCAGACAAAGATTGGTTGCACCCAACCAACGGAGGGGACCCACTCAACCTCTTTTTTGCCTTCTAATTTCCTCACTTTCGTCCAATCACTCCTTTCTCGCTTCCCAATCCCTCACCTTTTTCGTCTCCCCCAACAGCTGGATAAATTAATCGTGTCGCAAAGAGCAATCAATAAAAAGCCGTAACACGTCACACGCCATGCGTTTGCCCCTACTGTGGTCCTCCAGGCAAACCATACCCACGACGACAACGTCACATGCAGAAAAAAAACATGATAACTCCGATCCAATTATTATTGCCATTACCAAAAATCTTAAATTAGTACTCTTGTTCAGCATTTATTTTAAGTTAATTGGGATGTCACGAAAAAATCTTAAACGGATACACATGTGCCACGTTTACTTCAAACTAATTTTTGTCACAAAAATTTCAAGCCGGTACATATGTGACAAATTTAACAAAACCTTAGAGCTGAATAAGGGTCAATGTGACGTGAGCGCGAAATTTCGAAATTTTTCACGACGCGAAAATTTATTTGAGGTGAATGCGGCGTAAAAAAAAAAAAAACTACTTTTGGATTTTTGGTGGTACTAGCTCTTATTTTCTTTTAGTTTTATTACAGGAGAGCGTGCTGTTAATCGTGTGATTAAAGCGGTTCTGTCTAAGGTGGTCCTGCCCGTATGTGCAATTTGCTTCCAAAGTGACTTTTCTCCCTTGGCACGTATTATGTTCCCTGACCATATTTCTTTTGCAGCACACTTCTCAGGAGGACCAATGCTCTGCGAAAACCCTAATCTTAAGATTTTGACCCCATTCGCAATTCAAACTTGATTACGCACTTATGCGTTCTGGCTTCGCGTTGCGCGATGTAGGATGTCTCCTTCGAGTTCTCCTTTTCATTTTCCCCATTTTTATATGTTTCCCTCGCTAAATGTTCTTTATACCATCCATTTAAGGAAAACTGACGAATGGACATGCCATTAAATTTTTGCTATGTCCAGGAATTTCGCAGGCAGCAAACGTCGAATGAGTTAATGACCCCCATCTTACGTTAAAGGCAAGATCTCGAGAAGTGATGGAATTCATCTCGGCACTAGCGCAATAGTTCCTTCATAATATGAGAAAATGAGCAATCAGGCTATTCGCTAAATGTAAATCATTAACTAGAACAAGCACAGAGATCCGCATACTTGAAGCGTATGAAACATCCTGCAACTCCATAAATTGATTAAGTCGAGAATTTTGATCTATAGATGTTAAAGGGCAAGTGGCAAAGTGATATGCGAATCGATTGGATAACACATTCATCTCTAAGTACATATAGATTGACATTTGACGGTTAATGCGTAAATTTTTTTTTACACCGACAATGAACGTTACAATAACTCTCTATTTAAACAGAAAATTTCAAAGGGTTTTCTTACTGTTCATTACCTTTTGCGGCAGAATAAAAGGAACCGATTTGAATTCTTTGCCTGGTTTTACATTCCATCTGTTTTAATTTATTTTTTGAACTTTTACAAGTTTGATCCTCTCATCCACGAAATAAGGACAGGAGCAAGACGACCACCGTCCTGCGTGCAACTTCTTCCATGAACCTTTGACCGAGGCAAATGAAATCCATGATCGAATTGACTGAAAGCAAGACTGGCTCCGCAATGAGTAAATTGATGAAGAAGATCTGGATAAGTCAAAAGACTCTTCTTTAGGGAAAGCTTGTCATGGCTTTGTCTGTTACCAATGATGTTCATCTTCCAAGGACATCATGAACCAGTTATTATTGCTAACGTATATTTATCGCAGCTTTCTTCTTTATGAAAAAGTTTTACGACAACAACTGAAATGAGATTTTGTTGGCTGGCCGCAGATATTAGGTTAAACAATAGCGTAGATCGAAGTAAAGAGAGTCGAGTCATACTCAACCTCGACCATGGAACTCATTGGTGGGCCTCGACCAGTGAAGGAAATAGAGACTCCAAGATGTTCGAAATGAGTATTATGGTGCAAAATTGGGCTCGAATTTGAGAGAACGGTTAATGTAAGATGCCTAGTGTACACGAAGTTGCTAAGATCGTGGAAGTAGAAGAAAATCATGTAAACATGGAGCAATCAGACAGGATTGTATGTGAATTCCAGTAATCATTGAGGAAGATGCCAAGTATAAATAGACAGATCATACATGAAGAGGATAAGATAATGCTATGCCAAGACTCTGCCAGATTTTCCTTTCCAAGTACTGTCTTTCCATTTAAATTTAATTTTTATAGGAAAAAGTACTAAAAAAAAGTCTTAAATATACCAATTCAATCTTAAACCTTTTAATTAGATCAGTTTAGTCCTAAATCTTTTTACATTGCTACCACTTGAGTTCATTCAGCCAATTTTGGCCAGAAATCGCAAATGTGGATGCCAGACAGTGCTGACATGGACATATTTTAATAATATATTAACATTTTTTATTTTTATTTTCTATTCTTTACTCTCTCTTTTTTGGGGGTTGAGGGTCGGCAAGGGCCGTTTGCTGACCCTTGCTTGATTTGGGCATTGAGGCCTTGCCCAAATCGGGCAAAGGGGTCATGGCCCTCACCTAGCCAAAATCTAGCGGGGGCCTTCCCTTTGGTAGGCAAGAGCATGGAAGCCCTAGCTAGGCTTTTCACTAGCCTCACCAGATCTGGACAAAGGTCGCTCTTATCAAAAGTGAAAAAGAAAATGAACAACAAAATAAATAAAAAAAATTACAAAAAAAAAGTTCAAAGGGTTATTAAAAAAAATGTTCATATCAATGCCGGCCATGCCCATAGAAGATCAGCGTACATGTCAGTAAATTTCGGCCAAAATTGGCCAGATGGACTTAATTGGTACCAATAGAAAAATGATTATGATTAAATTGGTCTAATTAAGAGTTTTAAACTGAACGATATCGACGTAATAAATTTAGGACTTTTCTGGTACTTTTCTCGTAGCTTGTGAGTGTAGTGAGCACTGTGAAATCAGTGTAATGTTTGTCTCAATATTTCATTTGAGCATTAATATGTTTGTAACTTCTGGTAATTATTTCAATTAAAGTACTGTTCATTCTAGTGATTTCCCTAGTGTCTACTTCGATTTCCCTATAATTCTGTCTCCTAGCTGTAATTTGCTTTAATTAGAGCACATTCCTTTGTTTTCCTTTAATTTGCAGTCATTGCACTTCACATTTCATCTCCTTTCATTGTCAATTAGTCAAAGTAGTAATTTCCATCTCGCAATTTGCTCTCAGGAGCTGGCGCTCTTCTTCCCACATGCTCGCCTCCCAAATCATCCTTGTAAAACCTGTTTTGTGAAAGCCTGCCCACTTTTTGGTTGAGCTAAAATCAAAGAACAAGTTTTTTGTTTGTTTTCGATCATTATTTGTTAGATTTGCCTTAGGTCGATTTATAACCAATAGATTCACAGAGCCCATGTGGCTAAATTTGTCAATCACCAAAAGAAAAAAAAATCTTTTTTGAGTTAACAAAAAAAAAAAAAAATTTTTTTGGTATTCTAAAAATTTAACTTAAAAAGAAAAGCAATGGACTGACCACGGCGTTTTTTGTGGGGTCATGGCACTAGTCATTAGCGACTGGTGAGTGTAAAGGAGGCCAATCAAACTAATCGTGAAGGTCATGTGACTTGAAATGTGTGATTTTACATTGACACTTAAAACTATCGAAAATATAAAATAGTAGAAGTACTTCAAAATTCAAATAAAGAAGTCTTGTTTGAAAATAAAGCAATGGACAGACCTTCGCACCGACGTCACTTGTCGGGGTCGTGGTACTGGCTACAAGCAACTGCTGTGTATAGAGGAGGCCAATCAACTAATCATCGAGGTCACTTGACTCGATCAAATCTTTGTCACTTAGGGTCGTGTGACCTTGGTGACTCCTAGCCTGGGGTCGTGTGATTTCGATACCCATAGATCGGGTGGTGGTCAAGACGTCACCAACGCTTGTGTTCATGTCTAGGGGGAATGGGGGTCTACATACTCCAATTCGAATTCTATCAAGCCTCCTAGCCAATTGAAAACAATATCTTCCGTCCTAATTATCTCTACTAAGACAAACCAACTATGAATATCTCTCTCTTCATGTGACATCTCAAAGTTTTAAGATCCGCAAAATAAATAAAATTAGATTTTTATGGATAAAGAGACAATTTTTGGATGCAAATTTTATTTACTTTGAAGGGCCAGTCAGAAGTTTTATTCTGTTTAATCACGTCATAGGATTTTTCCGTTCGCGCTGAACCTAGCCTTGACCGAATCCTCATCGCGAGATTCTAAAAATGCCCTCATTTGTTGTGCCAAATATCCATTATGTCCTAAAACTATCTAATTACCTTTTTGGCTCTCGAATTTATACACATGGGGATAGAAAGCTCGTCGGAGCTCCGCCGCGAACAGCCCCCAATGCCCTTGAATCACCTCTGTTCAACCCCTATTTGGCCTCGTCGTGCTCCATCCAACCGTCTGAGCGTCGTCGCGTCGTCGTCGCCGCTTGCCGGAGCCCACCACCGCCGGTCAACTTAGCCCGTCCATTCATCGTTGCTCACATCATAGTGAGTTAGCCCCTAACTCTCGGTTAAGACATTAATTGCATTCAAGAATCAATTAATTAGTTTAATTGGGTGTTTAGGTAGTCTAATTATGATCGATATAGCTAGAGACTAGGTTTAGGTTAAATAGTCACAATTAAATAAGTTAGACTGAGAAGCGAGATAGGCTGTGGCTAATTGGTGATTAGATTGTTTGATTGTCTGCGATTATTTAACTGCGAGCGAGCAATTAGCTAGAGCTGAGTGGTTGACGAATTATTTAACTAATTGGTTGGTAGCCAAAGTAGCCATTAGAGGTTAGTTCGAATAATCGAGCATGTTATGCTATTATTATTATCAATTGCTTGAGGTTGTGATCAACGTTCGACTGTCGAATGTTCGGAATGGTTTATGTTTAATCACATAGGATTGACTATCCGTGACAGATACAAATTATGAATTGATTGGTGTACGATCCGTGTGTGTAGTCACCTGATGGCTTTAAATCCATGCCAGTCATATATCCTATGCCAATTGTACGATTTTCTCCGGTAGTTCTATGTCTATCAGACGTCGTCGCCAAAAGTAAGGGATAATACTTGGTCATGCCAGTAGACACTATCAGACGTAGTGTTTAGTTGCATCAGTCATGTCCGATAAACCCTCTGGCCATTAATAACTGAAATGCAAGAGAAACTTAGTGTGTGCTAACTCTTGTGAAATGCTGGTTGTTATATAGATTAATTATACTCAATAAATGGATCACAAATGGGTCATAATTGCGTCCTAATTGGGATTACAACTTACTTATAACTATCTTGCGTCTATGTCTCTTTCTTCATTATCTCTTAACCTCACTCGATCTCACACTCATTTATTCCACACTCTCACCTCAATTTAGTTATAAGCTTTTTTAAATTGGATTAAATATGGAAGTGCTTTAGGAATATGGGTCGAGTCAAGTATGGATTGGGCATGAGTCAAGTCGAGTATACGTCGCTCTATTTGTATTGGACTAAATAGGTCACAAACAGGTTAAACAAGTCTATTTTGACCAGACCATTTATGACCCGATCGAACCCCACCAACCTATCTGTTTGACAGGTCTAGTTAACACTATCTTGTACAATGCTTGCTCCATCTACCTCTTGGTGCTAGCTTGTATATGGAGTTAATGTGATGAAGACATAACATTTGTGCTTTCATAATCCTAATTAGATGAAGGGAAACAATCCCAATAACATACACAATGGAAATATTTGAAAAAAAACATGTCCAGAATCTTACTTGAATCATTGATCGGAGAAGTATATAACGATTAATGAATATACCTTGGTAGCCATAGATTAAGAGCCCTAATAAGAAGATGAGAATGAATTCGAATTAGACGATCGCTTGTTCTTCGAGAGAAATTTTAGAGAGAGTTTTTGGAGAGTATTTTTGTGCAAATGAAAACCGTGTTTGTTTTCTCTAATATAATATGTAATATATCCTTCTTTGGAATTGACAATCAAATTGTCCATTATTGCGATCAATCAAGACATGCCTTTTTGGTCTTCCTCTATATGGTAACTGATACCATATATTAAAAGCAATTTCGGTTTTACTCTTTATGGGTGCAATTAATTCCAACATCTTCCACTCGCCTATAAAGGGCTAAATATATTTATTTCTCTCCTTAGCTTAATGCCCTACATCAATCAATCATATTTATATCTCTCATGATCTCTTTAAAAGTTAGATATGTATTGTATGATTAAACTCATATAATCATCATTGGTCGACCTGTGAATACAAAATCATCATGTGAAATCAACAACAAATTGATATTCCTCCTTCCTTAAAATCTTTCCATTTCAACTCAATTCACTTTTGTCACGACCTAAAAATCAGGAAGAATTCTTAGGTTAACAGATTATTAGGCAAATTAGATGACTAACTTAACACAGACTCTCCTAAGCCCTATTAATTCACAACATTGATTTATTGTTCAAACAATTTAAAATTTGCAGTTGTCACTAATCATTTTTGGTAGATTGATTAGTGTGATGCCTCAAGCGCGTCACCCTACTTACTATCTCTATTTTAATATGATATTATGCATATATAGTAGATGGCGCATGCGGAAGCTTAACAAACTACAAGCCATCAACGGCTATACAATCATTTACAATTGCAATTTAGAAAAAGGACAAGCATGATGCCTAAGGGGTGCCTAAGGGGTCGCTAGCCTTTAAGTATTACACAAACATGAACATTCAAGCACAACAGGAACATTTGAGTTTATATATATATATATATATAACAGTTATTTACATTATCCTTTTACATTAAACGATACCACCAAATACTTTGGGAAGATTTGAGGGATAACATCTACTATAAGGTACTATTTGTTGTCGCCATTGGCATACTCCAACGCCACCATCCGTGTCTACTACTTCTCGAATGGCTAGGTCATTTGTAAAATGGTTAAGTCAACGGGAGTGAGCCGAAGCTAAGCTAGTAGGACTTTTTGAGCCAATCGACTAAATAACCTATTCATCTCTAGATCGAGCAAAGCCCACTCATACATGCCGAACAAAACCTAAAATGCATACCAAACACACTTAATGTGCATACCAGACACAAGACACCAATGGTGATCAAATAATCACAAGCAAGAATGAGACTCGACAATAACACCACACACCGTGCAACACAACTTTTAGATGCATGAGCATACACCTAACTCACTTTTTAGTTTCCACTTCATTGCTAGTTATCAATGGGACACAGTGATACATGCCTCATTTTCGTCAGTGAGGGACACATGTATCAATTCTAGGTTTTATCCCAGTTTATCGACCATGGGACATTGGGCATGGGAATCATGAGGACATAAGCCTCAATTTATTCGAGGGACACAGGCCTTGATTTCCCTACTCCAGGGCTCCATTCCAACAATACATTGGTCATTGACTTCCCAATTTTCTTTCAAGTTCTCATGAGATATCATCTAAACATAGACGATATCACTCATCCACGTTGGGGCATAGGCTGACGAGACCCTTGTTTCACTCATCTCATTTATTCAATTCATGTGCAAATCAATCATCGATCAATCACATCATTCACATGCACAACTGACCTTGAACTCATCAGGCAAGACCATCAACCACACACATGCTTTGATACTTACATGTAATGCAACTGAAACCACACGGCTTGACCATCCGGAGTCACACTACCTAACTTTCTTATACACTTCCAGCAAACAGAACCCATACATACCACACACATCACACTGCTACAAGGCTAGACACACGTATATATGACATCGACCACTCATGCCCTAGCAATAACACAAGATGCGGTCAACCCAAGTAATAGTTCACGAACTACTAGATTTTTCACACACACAAGCCGATTCTTCCATTAGGCACTCATGAAACCCACCCCCATTCTAATATCCACACGAGCAAACCAAGTCGGGGTGCCAAACAGTGAATTAATATATAATATAGTGAGAAAGCTTAAGGTTCTACTTACCTTTGGTTCACAACTCAAGGAGATGTAACTCCCACGATGTTAGAACAAGGTTGATCATCTTTCCTCCTCCCATTCGCCATCCAACTTCAACACCAACACAATCACTCATTAACACCATCCAACTTCTAATTCACGGCTCCTGAATAACGCAACAAATCAACTCACTACACACACTACATTGCCCAAGAATTCGGGAGTCGGCTCTGATACCAACTGTAAGGATGCACTAGACACTAAGTCCTCAAGGCTACTTTGTGCAAGTTCAAAGAGTCCAACCTATTATGATAGGCGATGTTTTTACACTAATTGCCCAAAATATAAGATGCTAGATCAAGTAATGGATTGTACATGCAATGCCGTTTTTCTTTTCATGCAAGCAAAAAACTTCTCTTTGATAACCATTACCAAAGAGCATCATCGCACCCAAATCAACCGACAAATCACTAAATCAAACGTTAAGATAGCGATCTCACTTGCTATAGGTCCTAAGCGAAATGAAACCACATAGAATTGTCGCCAAATGAGCTTGGGTCATCTTCCTTCATTACTTGAAGTCGCCTGTTGAGAGAGAGAGAGGAGCGAGCGAGTGGTTCTTCTAGCGGCGTAGAGGGGCTGAGCCGAGGCCAAGAAGGAAGGTCAAGAGGCGGTGGCTACCATCGTTGTCGAGGTGAGTTCAATTGAGCAAGGGAGTACGTCGAGTGATTTGGGGAAAGTAACTAGGGGGAGAGGGGCGTGTACAGGAGGGAAGGAGCAATTGAAGGGGGGGAGGGGGAGAGAGAGAGAGAGAGAGAGAGAGAGAGAGAGA
Organism: Psidium friedrichsthalianum; assembly: GCA_019149425.1. Classification (NCBI taxonomy): domain Eukaryota; kingdom Viridiplantae; phylum Streptophyta; class Magnoliopsida; order Myrtales; family Myrtaceae; genus Psidium; species Psidium friedrichsthalianum. Next base: position 7,999 of record JAGVVM010009859.1, on the reverse strand, counting down.
GAGAGAGAGAGAGAGAGAGAGAGAGAGAGAGGGGGGGGTTTATAAATAGGTGGGGGAAAGGAGTAGGTCGGTTGGCTAGGGGTGGTTCATAGGGATTTCATTCATGTTCAATTTTCGGGACTAACTCAACCTAACCAAACCATACATCAAAGTCCAGATCTAGCAATGGTTAACTCGGGCAAGTGTCACAAAGGACCCTTTTTGTATACTAGTCATAACTTCCTATCCACCGGACTTTTGCAAACAATTCGTGTTATAAACATCGCCCCTTTTCAGACAGCAACATCTGCTTTTCCTCAAGCTATGCTTAACATTCACTTTAGTTCGCCAACATGGCTCAGATGATATATTGGTATTGATAATTCAATATATTCAAAATGACCTTCATTTTCATCCGAGTCGAACGTGCCAGCTGATCCACACTCCCTCTCATCATTAATGTCCAACAACTTTACTCGTTAAATTAATTCTAGCAAAAATTCCGATCTTAACAATTAAGAACCTAAATAAAGTATCGGGAGATGTACTTTATTTCTACGAACCAAAGATTTTAAATTTGGTGAATTGGTTACATTAATTAGTTACAATTAATGCCCTTTCAATACCTTAAATTTCATGAAAAATCCTAAGTTTGGCAACTCGACTTGAATTGATTTCACTTCATGTTTAAAGAGAGTGTGTGTGTGTGTATATATATATATATATATATATATATATATATTTTTGGGTTTTCTCTTTCTTAAATGAATGTGATGCATGAATGACATGAATGATAATGAATTCTACCTTAATGACAAGATGATATGCTCATGTAAAACATGCGATAAGATGACGCGAGAACATGGAATGTAATGACATGCCAAATGACGTGCAAAAATAATGGTGTGATGAGATATGCACTCTAACCTATATGAATATGCGAAGGTAAGATGATATGTGAGTATGCAATATGCGAAAATTATGATGACACACAAGTATGCAATATGAGAACATGGTATATGAACATGAAATGTGCAAAATATGATGACGTGGTAATGACATTGCATAATATGATGACGTGACAAAATGTGATGTTTGAAGAGCATGGGAGGAAAAATATGGTGGTACTCGAAAATATTGTACGCAAAAACATGATGTGCGAGATGACATGAGATATGCAAAGTATGACATTCTAATGAGATGCAAACTTGAGATGATGAATTTTTTGTATTTATTATTAATTTTTTAATGGATTTTCAATAGCTTAAGATATCTATGATTGATTTGATTTTCTTGATTTTATTCCAAATAAATCTAATGTGATAAATCTTCTAAAAAACTCTATCTTCCTAAAATTTTAATTAGATAAGGCTTCTAAGAAACCATCTTACTAAAATTCTTTAGTAGTTTTAAATTATGAGGAAATTAATCAAGAAAAATATCAATCAAAGACCAAAGTTCCAAATAAAGCAAGGAAAAGCAATTAACAAGATCAAACCACAGATATTCACTTCTATTTTTTTTCAAAAATTATTGCATTCCTAATCCAAAGTCAGCTTGCCGAAATTAGTGGACCGAATCTAAGTAATCTTTGATTGGATCGACTACTTTCTTATTTTTCACTAAACCAGAGAGTCGTATCCTAATAATCACGAATAGGACTAGTTTAATGTAGGAAATACATTGCCCTTTAGGAAAGAAATTTTCCTAATTTGGATTAGGGTTTTTTATTCAAGAAAATTATGCCTAAAGTAACAATCAATTCCATTCAAGTAATAATTTTTCATATAAAAACCAGAATTTTTATTTAATCTTGCAAAACCACTTTCTCGTGTCAATTTTTTAACAAAATTTCGAGAAAAAATGCTCATTGGTCAAAAGTTCATGTCGTTCCTTTGACTTGATTGCAAATACATGTAAATTCTATAAGATCGATAAGCACATTCAATCCTTTGAAGAACAAAGTCCATATCTTTGCAAACAAACTGAAGCCAACAAGATATTTGACAATCAGTATAGGAAACTTACTAGAGATTGCTTCCCAAAATTGTATTCACTGAAAATTGCACACAAAACTTTAAGTCTTGGACCAAACGATGGGAAAATTCACGTGCAAGATGAAGGGTAGTATACGAACTCAATCCAAACTGATATGAAAATAATTTCAAGTTCGTTGCCTCCCGTTTGAAAGCGATACTTTGAGGATGGAGTTGGTTTTCATGAGGATTTGTACGGTTTGGCTCTCCAAGTTTGCACCTTTGGACACGAGTTGCTTGAGGGTTGCGAGAGTCACATTCAGTGAGGGACGATCTTGTAGATTGTGCATGCCACTCGCGTTTGCTCACAAAATGAATACTCCACGGTGGAAGTGTGGGGATTTTGTCGGGGACTAGCAGGGTAACGGTGAAGCACTATAGCCGCATGGGATGACTTGGATTTCGGTGACTTTGTCTGTGAATGGTGGCTAAAAGTCAACACTTACAAGTTGCTCCAAACTTGCTAACTCAGACAATGGTTGGCTAGTTGTATTGATGAAGATTTGGTAGACAACCATTGGACCAACTTGCAAAGAAAAGTTAAAAGAAAGCTCCACAAGGCTACTATTGAAGGAGGCAACTTGAACTATTACTATGAATGAAAGTAGTGAGGGTGCAACTAATATCATACTGAAAGCTTTTGGTGTAGCCTCGATGATGCGCCTTAATGCAACAATGATGTCATTTGGAGAAAGCAACAACAGCGAAGGGGGAATTTAGCGAAAGAGCTCTTCTCTTCTCTCTCTCTCTCTCTCTCTCTCTCTCTCTCTCTTTTCTTTTATTATAAATTGGTGATGGCAAAATCTAAGATTGAGACCTATGTCCCTCGTGGACGTTAAAGAGGCCTATGTCCCTTTTGGAAGAAAAGTGATAACAAAGTGAAAACGAAGGTGACTTAGAGTGTTCATATGAATGTGGTGTCATTTGCATGAGTTGTATGATGTCGTCTTGAATTTGATGCCTACTAAATCTCAATATCAAGTCTTGTTTGATTGAACGATGAATTGTGATTTATTTATTTCACTGTTGAGCTTTTTAGCTCACTCTTGTAGTTGAAATATTTTTCAAATAACTAGGTATGTCAATCCCTCCCACTATTGTTATTTTGCGTTATGGTGTACCTGTGAAGTTTGAACATAGATAGAAAGAATATCGTGATCATGAGTTTCGAGGTAAGGAGTTTCAACTTTTGATTTTAATATTCTGGGTTGACATGGGAGAGCCAATGGAATGATTCCCCTTTGTTTCATAATGTCGTTCAGGATGGAACTTCTTGACTATATTTGGGTCGTTACCTCTAGTGGATTCTGATGATAATGATGATGACCATAGCGTGGACTAATAGTAGTGGTAAGTAAACTAGGTATGACTGGTGTGTATAGGCAGGCTTTATAGACACTTTTTGGCTAAGCCATAGAGTAGAACGTTAAAAATAGGAATTAGGTAATGGGAGGTAGACTTGGAGTAAAGGTGGAATTGTCTCTTGATATTTTCCCTAGGTGTTTGTTTAAAAGACTTGAAAGTATGGTGCAACTAAACTGGTACATGTACATATATATGTATGCGAGTGAACTTAAACAAGTTGTGTGCTGCCATGGAGTATGTACTTGTATGATAGCTGTGTTTATAGCCATATATATATAGCCAACCCTTGATGCGTGTGCGCTTGATGGACTAGCGAGCCTAGGTTGCTATAGATAATCACCAACAGGGTTATGAAATGAAGATTTAAGGCTCAAATTTGCTCAACAATAAATAAAGTGTTTAGGATAGAGAAATGAACTAGTTTTCCTTATTTTGGGATATTTCAAGCTTCCAAGTAACGTCACTTGAATCTATCATAGAAATGTTGACGCAAGTTAGTACAATAAAGTCTTTCTTGATCTTTTTCTCCAAGATATATACGAACGAACCTCCAAATTGCCCAGTATAGGGTGGTTCTTGATAGTTTTTTTTTTAAGAAATGCTCAAATGGGTTTGCAAAAGATTATAAATGCGTTTAGGATAGAGAAACGAATGCCTTTCGTCATTTCAATTTGTATAATCACTGTGAATGATCCCGACATCCATAAATAAGGGTTCATTTCAACCTCATCTCACTTATCTCTCAATGTGTAGGGAACGTGTTTGGGCATGGTTTGCCTCTCATCCTTTGAGGGGCTTCAATTGATAGGTTCTAAACACTTTCATTTGAAAACTCATCTCATTTTCAAAAAAATTCAATGCTCATGCAGATTTGGGGATGCATGATGTATGTTTCAATGAATATTTGGTAACTTCAAAAGTTTTTGAGTGAATGCAACTGAAGTGATGGTGAGAATTTTATATATTTCTAGACATAAGAATTGAGTATATTCTAAACTTTTAGAAACTTAACACTCTAGGAAGAAATGACTCTAAGAGTTTTAAACTCTGATGGATTGGAGAAAAAGATACTTTCCTGTCTACCATGGCTAAAGATCCTTAGGGATATAAAAGGAATGAGTCAGTGTCTGTTCTCAAATTTTGAGAAAATTCGAACGATACAACTTATCCTTGGTTATGTACTTTATTCTAAATGAGAGTGCATTAATTGTGAAAATCTACAATCTACTCAACAAGATAGGATTGTTTGGTATTTTGAAATTTCTTGAAGTTTTTGGGTTTTAAAGGGAGATGACACTTACCTATTCATTGTGGTGCCGAGTTCCTATCAAGATCAAAACGAAGAGTTAGTATACATTTCATACCCAAAATAAATTGGAACGATACCGCCTTACTCTTGATTATGTATTTTGATTCGAGTGCAAGTAAGAGGATTATGGGAATCTGATATCCGTACGTTATGACGATGACCATTTTACTCTTGTATTGATGTCTTCCTATCAAGAGAAAGGGAATTGAGTTAACAAATGATGTCTAAAGGGGTAAATTAGAACTGATACAGGTTTATCTTCATTGGAGCCTATTTTTGAAATCTTATCAACACATTCCCTCTTTTGTCCAATGTCGATGTTTCGCTTTTAATTGAGTCCATTTCAATATTTTATATTGATATAGACAATATCTATCGAATCCTTCCATCTGTTCTTTAAGGTGCTATTCCTAAGAAGACACTCGGTCACATCAATGATCCATTTGCCCTAGTCAGGTGGCATTTGCCCCAGCCAAATGCCCTAGTACTTTTCCACGTTCGTTTGTGATTCCCTATCCAATTTGGGATATCTTTTATTTGGACTTTCATGTCTCTCTTCACCTGCACGTGAAGAAACAAATATTAATTCACATTTTGATTTTATTCAAATTTTTAGGGATGGGCTACCCCCTTTGAGATGTTGTTTTTGTGGTGCTTGAGGATATTGTCCTTTTTAGGCATCTTGTCCGAGGAGGACATATTTTGTTACTCGGCATGATGGGTTCAGTAGCTTTGCCCTAATATGCTGTTTAGTGAGGGTAGGAGAGATTCACTCTAAGTTGATTCCATTTGTTGATCTTCAATTATCCATGCTAGCGATTTGAATAATTGATCATTTTCAACCTAAGCCAAGAGATAGGTTGGCAAGTTAGTTAACATATGAGATGTTTTCATTAGAACGGTCATATTTACCTTCTCAAAGTATGACTCATTAGGACATTTTTCATAAATCATTGCATGAGAGGAGTTAATGTTTATGCATGAGGTTTTGAAAACTCTTTTAGGAGATGTTTTTAATGAAATAATCAAGAAAAGGTGAATTAATCCTTATATCATTAGATGTCTTTGTTCCTTTAAAATTTATTTGAAAACTAGGAAGCGTGTGGGAATCCAAGCTGCAAGCTTCAAGAGTCGAAACTAGTGTCATCATTAGGCTGATTTAGAATATTTTCACACGTTCTTAATAAAACATCCATATGCATTTTATTGAAACTCAAATGATGAGGCCACATTACAAGATATACCACTTGGACCAACGGCTTGAGATCTAAAGATATTTTTCTTTTACAAGATGAGATAGAACCAAACAAATTAGGAATGTAACAAAGGAATGGCTGACCCCTTGATGTTAGGTTAAGGGAATCTGGCATAAACTAGGTTCTGGTTTTTCAAAATCTAGAATACTGTCATTGATAAGCTTATGAACTTTGTTCTTTAGTCAGATACAACCGTCTATACTGTGCCCTTTTTGCCCCGTATGATAAGTGTATGACTTGACATCATCATAACCTTTGAATTTGGGAGGATTATATTTCAACATTTCCTTAACCACTAATTTCTTTTCCAAGAGCATTGAGAGTAGTTTTGAGAGTGGCAAGGGAATTGGTGTAAACTACGTCGGTAGTTTCTTCTTGGACTCGAAAGCTCTTGGCATTCCCTCAGAGGTGCTACCTTGAGTAGGAGTTGATTTTGAAAGGTTCTTTTGTTTCAAAGAGTTTGGCATAAATGCCACATCAACAAAAGGTTCATTATACTCACTTGCTAGATATTACTGTCTAATGGCACTTTGGGTGCTTTTCTCTCTCTCACGACACATTTTGCCCATTCTATCACTTTTACAAGATGAGTAAAGGTCATGCACCTAGAGTTATTTAATTTGTCAAATAATTCAAATGGGAGCACTCTTAGGAATAGCTCTATAAGTTTATCTTTTGGGATGTGGGCTTAACTCATGTGGCCATAACTCTCCAACATTGTGCATAAACTCGAATACCCTCGTTCTCCCCTTTGCTCTCTCTAGGGAGTTCATCCCTAGTAGGGAGGATTTCAATATTGAATTTGTAGCAATGTAAGAATTCACTTGCTAGATCATCCCATTCATCGAATTTCTTAATGTCTAAATCAATGTGCCACAACAATGCTACCCCCATCAGACTCTCTTAGAATGTATTCACCAGCCAATGAAATATTATTGGACATTTCACCATTTTGCATTGGTAGTACTTAGATGCTCCTTTTGGAATCCAACTCATCCCATCTATTTCCTTACAAATTCTGACTTCTTTCTAATTCTGCTAACACCTTAATTTTTGCGAAAGGAGATACATCTTGTCAAGGCAGAGGCCAACTCATACCCCTAGCCTGCTTAAGCATTCCGCTATCTTTCACTAGCCTTTTTGAATTCTCTTGACTTTGAGTTGTGGGATTTTCTTTCTCTCCCTCCCCTCCCTTTCTAGGTCGATAATCGTAGAAATGATTTTAGGATGTGCATCAACATTCAGTATCCGAGCGACGTTTTGAACTTGATGGCCTCTGCGTATGTGTCGTGGAGAAATATAGACAAAGCACGGGATGAGAGGATTATTAAAATCTAGCACTCAGTATTTTTTCTTTGAGAAGCTTTCCAAAAAAAAAAAATTAAGTCTGATATCATTTACCTACGATGTTATCTGTGTCTTCAAGTTACGACACTCTCGGATGAGCTCTTCTTGTTTGCAAGTGAGTTTGGATATGGGTTTGTCATGATTAAAGATTAATGTTAAAGCATGAACAATATTAGGAGATAGTAAGGAAAATAAAGCTATAAATCTTCAATTTTATGCTTTCTCGTGATTAATAAAGATAAAAATATTTAAACAGAGCCTTACCAAAAAAAAAAATTACACAGCTTAAGTCTTCACATGAAAAATTCTTATTGAAATTTTTCATAAGAACCATATGATTAAAAGAACGACTAATTCATGCGTAATTGCTTTTGGCAATTCAAAGAAAAGTAATATGGAATGTTCCAACGCAATAAAGACGTAATTTCCAATGTGCCCAAATCAACGGATGATAGGATTATTGAAATTGAGCCTACAAGGGAGAAAAAAACCGTTTACTAAGAAAGGCGAAAAATTTGAAACATCTAATCTTTCCCTTGAATTTAGAAAACAATGAAAATACTTTGGCCAATTACCATAGATCACAAATGAATGCTAAATGGGATGAAATCATGCATGAACCAATTCAATTTTATAGTTTTCTTTTGGTTAAATAAGGATATGGATTTCCTTATAAAACAACACATGGCCCAAAATGTCAAATAAAG
>JAGVVM010009858.1:0-21510 GCA_019149425.1 Psidium friedrichsthalianum | reverse complement strand
AACCACGGGCGAGCCTCAGCTCGCCGTGGCTACCACTGGGCGGTCGCGGTGGAGGAAGAAAGGAAAAGAAAAAAAATAAAAAGGATAAAGAAACTAAAAAATAATTTAAAAGCTCATTTTTTATTTGCATAAGATAAATCATTAGACAGGAATCATTTTTCAAATGAGATCCAATTATTAGAAGACATTTTTGATCACATATGATCAAACAGAGGAAAACTAACCATTTTTCTTTAAAAAAACATTTCATGAAAAGTGTTTTCCGTTAACAAGAATTTTCCCCAAATAAACGCATACGTTTGCAATAAAATCCATGTTCATGAGACTGTACCTTCTTTTAAAAAAGTGAATGAGTTGGAAAGGGATGATCAGCACTAATGGATCCTCTAGACATTACTCTAATAGTTTCACAACCGCCACAAATATTGGGTCCGAATTACGACTACCCGCAACTGGAAAGCCCGAGATTGGTGACCCGTCGCCGGAGCCTCGTCAAAATGCTAACATGAGCATCTTCACGAGGTATGCGCAGCTAGGTGTCGCGGCCTAAGCCGTTCCAGCGGTTTCCCCTCGACGTAAACCGAAGTCGTAAGTAATCTCGGGAAGCCGTGGTCGCTGTATCGCTTGACCGGCCGTTCCGACGGGGCTTTGGAATTGTGACCCCTAGGGGAATATGAAAGCCAGGTAACAAAAGAGGGGCTTTTTACGAAATGGGTTAATTTTTTTTCTTTTTACCAATTTAGGTCTTGCGGCGAGGAAAATACGAAATAGGGTTTGTTCGGTAAGGGGGAGCCGAACAACCCTTGTTCGCGGTCCTAACGCCGAACAAGGAAAAAAATTAAAAAAAAAAACAAAAAAGCCTTGTTCGGCACTATTAGTGCCGAACAAGAAAAGTGTGAGGGGGGGGGGGGGTGGGTGAGAATTATAAAAAAAAACACAAAAAAATTCTAAAAATTTCCATAAATCTCAAATTAGAAAATTGACCATTTTAACGGGTCGGTCCTATTTATGATGGTTTTCCCTTTTAGACATTTCGAAATGACGATTTTGCCCCTTACGGGCAAATTGTCTCGAAAAATTTCAAAAGTTTCCAAAAAAATTCATCATAAATATGATATTGCTATTTGTTGACATCGTTGAATCTATAGGCATTGAAAAATCATATTTAGAAGTTTTAACGAAGCCTGAGGATCCAATTTGGAAGAAAAGTAATTTTTGAAATTTGTCGCAAATTTTAATATTATTTTCCATATTAAGAAAATATCCGAAAATAAGAAAATAGATTTCGTAGACTACAAATATGAAGAAATTGCCAAAATTTATTTTAAAAACCTTTCCATGTTGGACCATTTAAAATACTGACTATTATTTTTCGTGAACACTTTTTTTTCATAAGGGGCAAAATCATCATTTGAAAAGATAGATGAGAAAAATCCTTAAAAGTAGGATTGGCCAATTTCCTAATTTTTGAAATTTTTTTGGAAACTTTGAAATTTTTCGAGACAATTTGCCCGTAAGGGGCAAAATCGTCATTTCAAAATGTCTAAAAGGGAAAACCATCATAAATAGGACCGACCCGTTTAAAATGGTCAATTTTCTAACGGTGTCGTTTAATATTTAATTACTCCAACAGCATGAATAGTATTTGTTGCAAAAAATTAACATCAAAGAGATTCAAAGCTAAAACAAAAATTCGATTTGTGTCTTCTTGGATAAAATGATAAAGACATATTTTCATTTTTCAATGGATAAATATGATGGACGGTCAAGTGGAAATCGTACTAAACATAGAGTTTAATTCCATTGAGGATATAAAGATATCAAGTGAAAGCTCGATAATTTGTCATTTTCAAAGGAATAAGGTGTTATTGTCCATGGAGTTGCCATCACCGGAATAAAGAACTCGCAACTAAAGCAAGCAAGTACAGACCATGGGCCCCTTTGTAATTTAATTGAAGATTGCTAATCTCTCTCTCCCCCCCTACCCACCCCCTCTGTGCATTCCTTGTTCGGCACTACTACCACCGAACAAGGGCTTGTTCGGCTCTCCCGCTGCCGAATAAGCTCGAGTTTCGCATTTTACGCACCGGAAAACCTAAATCGGTAAAAAGGTAATTTTTAACTCAAATCAAGTTTTTTTAAGAAAATTAATAGAATATCTATAACAAAAAATCTATAATTGCCGAAAATTCATATTCGGAAGCTTTAGCGAAGCCTGAGGATCCAATTTGAAAGAAAAATAATTTTTTCAAATTTTCGTAATTTTAAATACAATATCCATATTTATAAAATATCCGAAAATAAAAAAAAATAGATTTCCTAGCTAAAAAATAGGAATAAAAATAAAAAAAGGTAATATTATTTGAAAAAAAAACACAATTCCAACTGATTATAAAATTTGACGAAAATTACAAAAATTCTAGATAACAGCACAGGGGGCGAGGGGGGTGGTTTGTGGGGGGGGGGGGGGGGGGGTGGGGGGTGGGGGGAATTTTTTATTTGGGGGTGGTTTGTTCGGCACTATATGTGCCGAAACAAACCCTTGTTCGGCACGTATAGTGCCGAGCAACTCTTGTTCGGCGGTCCCGCCGCCGAACAAGTTTGTTCGGCACCTCAAGTGCCGAACATGTTCTTGTTCGGCTCCTCACCCGTCGAACAAGCTCCGATTCCGTAAATATTATTTACGAAAACCCAAATTTGTAAACAAGTAAATTTTTTAACCTATTTATGTAAAAAGCCCACAAAAGAGAAACCGGACTGCATGACTCTATCTCCGATGCTGTAAGAGCTGTCCTGTTTTCTTACACAAGGAACCGAAAAATCAGAACCGCATGGACAGCCACGTGTGCTGTTTAGTTGGCTGGAACTGGCGACTCGATGCCTTGAACGCAGACGGAGGGATTGATGTGAACTTGGTTGTTTTAACCTGATTTGGCCAAAAACGGGACGGAATCCCAGGCCACCGTCCTCGCTTGCAAAGAGCAATTGGGCGAAAGGAAAGGAGCGATTCTCCAACGGGGTTTCAGACGTCACGTGAGTAACATGGTGCGACACATGTTCCAGGCCAATGATGTAACCTGCAGGTGCTGAATGAGAAGGACGCTGCTGCAACAATCAAATTCGAAACGACGCTTCACGCCATCCTGCGGAAGTCTCTAGAAACGATCCCAACAGGCCAGAACGTGTTCGAGTGGCTGGCCGAGAAGGAGGACTCCCCCATGTCTGGGCATGAAAAGAAGCGAAGTCTCCTGAAAGCGAGATCCGGTTCGACGCCAGCCACAATTCGAATACGTACAATGGCAGGGTCTCGTCCAGGAATCGGGCACAATTATGCACTCAGGCGAGAGGGACCCGACGATTAGACTTTTTTTTTTTTCCTCTGTCGCAGCCTTGTTATTTTTAGGCGAAACACGTGAAACAGGCAAGGATAGGAAGGAGATTGTTCTCCGTCGTGAGTGAACGGATTCTAGGACTCTGCGACCCGACCCAACCCGACCCCGACCCATGACGTAACTTGCTCCTCCCTTCTACATAGGGGAGTCAAGTGATTGGGTCGGTTCAAAAATAATCCGATCCAAAATAGTCAAAAATGGTACGATCCATTCAATATACATAATATATTTAAATCTATTTATTAAGCATGACTAATGCATATAACAACTCAGTCCCTCCTATCTAAAATTGATCATGTGATGATCTTTAGATGATGGTAAGACTAATGCTATATTTCTCGTAAAAAATATATATATAATAAATAATTAAGAAATATGTGTTTTTAAGGATTTATGATCGATAATATATTATTTTATTATGGAGCGTGAAATATAATATATTTATATCTGTCACGTCGCTTGACTTAACATGCCCCTTTGAGCGTATGAGTGCCGTGCGTCCCGCATTACCATATTTCCCCAATCCATCACCAGGTGACCGCCGTCTATAAAAGGCAAAGGCAATGGCTCTTCAACAACAGAAGTGACCCACATCACAGCTTAAGCTTCCTGTTCATTTTCTCACAGACAAACCATGTCTTCTGCACTCACCTTCACTCTCTTTCCCCTCGCACTCCTCGCCGCGCTCTTCGCGATCTCCTCCGTCCTCGCTCGCAACATCCCCAAACTCCTCACTCTCTCAGCCGGCCACTGCGGTCGCCTGTCCGCCCTCGTCGGGCTGCTCAAATGGGCCTTCAACTACTCCCTCAGGTCCTCTGTCCTCGGCCACTCGCACGGCCATGGCGAGCCAGGAGCTTTCGGAATAGCCCACGGACTCGGCACGGCCCGGTACGCTGGCGGAACACCCGCAGAGTGTGCGGTGTGCCTGTGCGAGGTCGGGGTCGGAGAAGAGGTGAGGGAGCTGAAGTGCTGCGACCATGTCTTCCACAGCGGCTGCTTGGACCGGTGGCTCAGCTACAAGAACGCGACGTGCCCGCTGTGCCGCAGGTTCGTGGCTCTCCAGACGAGCACGAGCGTCGTCACCGAGTTCGGGGCGGAGGTCATATCCTTCGCGTTCTGTGACCTCGCTCCGGCAGCGACCGCGAAGCATGGTGGCTACGATGAATGCGGAGGTGCGTCCGCGGCAGCTGAACCTATCGAAGATGATTCTGAAGTTATTACTCCATGTGGACTTCAGACAAAGATTAGCATGTTCCTAGATTAATCTGTGTCACTCTAGTTTAAGGAAAGCGATGTATGCTTGCGGCTTCGGCTCAAGAAAATCTACTTCCGATGAACAGTTTGTGAACAAATGAAGCATCTCACCTACCTTACCATCTTACTAAGTCAAGCCTCGCCCGTCTTAAGCATGAAAAAGGAAAAACCGCTTGCTTAAGCTGCAACGTTTCGAATTGAAAAAAAAAAAAAGTTTGATTCGGTCCGGTCTCTAATTTTTTTTAGATAGAGCGGAACGATATAACGATATATTAATCTAAGTACATCTTCTCTTTCTATAAGATTTTTTCTGCAAAATGTGGAAGTGATGTGTGATAATATATGTTAAAATAACTACCCTAAGTATGTATGGTTTTCTCAGTCAAGTAAATAATTAATCAAACATTGACTTTATTAGAAGGTTTAACCTAAAAGTTTAAGTTAATAAATGAAGGAAGCCCATGAATATAATATATATAATCTTATTATCGAGGAATGTAGGATATTTCAACGGAGTTGAACATTCAATTTGTTTTATCATATCGGCCCCAAGCTTGACCAAACCCATCAAGTTATTCATTGCACTTTTCATGCCGTGAGCCGTTTGGGCGAACCGGGATGTCGAGGGGCTTTTTACATAAATGGGTTAAAAAATTTACGTTTTTACCGATTTGGATTTCGTAAATATTATTACGAAATGGGGGCTTGTTCGGAAGGGGGAGCGTCGAACAAGAGCTTGTTCGCCACTGGAGGTGCCGAACAAGCTTGTTCGCGCCTGGACTTCCGAACAAGACTTGTTCGGCACACCATGTGCCGAACAAGACTTGTTAACAACAATGCCGAACAAGTCTTAAAAACCCCCCCCAAACCCCCACCCCCCCCCCCCCCCCTCTTTATTATTTTAATTCTATTTATTTTCTAATTTTTTTCATTTTTTTGCTATTTTTTTTTCTGACCGAGTCAATTCTACCCAACTCACAAATCGAAAGAGTCGACCAAAACCCACTTGGCTTTCAATCGGGACTAAAATGACAAAATTTTAGCAATTTTTTTATTCATTTTTAATTATTTTCCTCAATTTTTTTTGAAATTTTCTATTCTTTGGGATTATTATTATATTATTATAAACTAATTATATGGTCATATTCATTACATTAGGCAACTAAAATCAACGGCTTATATTTAACCGAACATCAAATCTACATTGTCCGATCTAATTACCAATTCCTACGATATACATCTAATAAGGGTTTCCCACAAATTTATTCGTTATTCCTGTAGATTTGGTCATTATTTCAATATTTTGAAAAGCATATTTAATTAACCCTCCAAAATTTTAAATTTCATGATGAAATATAGGTTTAATACGTACAAAATATTTCGTGAGACATGTATCGACATGCAAAATAGAGATATGAGTAGAGTAAAATTAAGCTATTTTTTGGTGCAAAATAGACATATATATAGCGTAAAATAGACATTTATGTAGCACAAATTTATTCGTTATTGCACAATAATAAAATAGCATGTTCTAACAAGGGTATAGGCATTACCTTAACTCAAAAAGCACGTGTGTGTCGAAATTGAAGAAAATGATACTTCGACTCTTCATTAAATTTCAAATATTTTCTTTAACGAAGCCTGAGGATCCAATTTGGAAGAAAAGTAATTTTTGAAATTTGTCGTAAATTTTAATATTATTTTCCATATTAAGAAAATATCTGAAATAAGAAAATAGATTTCGTAGACTACAAATATGAAGAAATTGCCAAAATTTTATTTTAAAAACCTTTCCATGTTGGACCATTTAAAATACTGACTTTTTTTTCGTAAACACTTTTTTTTTCATAAGGGGAAAAATCATCATTTTGAAAGATAGATGAGAAAAATTCTTAAAAGTAGGATTGGCCAATTAAAATGGCCAATTTCCTAATTTTGAAATTTTTTTTGGAAACTTTTGAAATTTTTCGAGACAATTTGCCCGTAAGGGGCAAAATTGTCATTTCGAAATGTCTAAAGGGAAAACCATCAAATAGGATCGACCCGTTAAAATGGTCAATTTCCTAATTTTGGGATTTATGGCAATTTTTAGAATTTTTCTGGTATTTTTTTATTTTTGTAATTTTTTTACGAATTTCACCCCCCTCCCCCCCAACCTTTTTCGTTGTTCAGTACTTTAAGTGCCGAACAACTCCTTGTTCGGCTAGTAGTGCCGAACAAGCCTTTTTTATGTTCTGCCGCTCTTAGCGCCGAACAAGGGCTTGTTCGACTCCCGCATTGCCGAACAAGCCTCATTTCGTATTTACTCTCCGCAAAATCCAAATCGGTAAAAAAATAAATTTTTTAACCTATTTTCGTAAAAAGACCCAATTTTTTTTTTCAAAGATTATCAACGAAAGATTACTGAGGGCTTTTTTACGAAAATACGTTAAAAAATTTATCTTTTTTACCGATTGGATTTTGCGAAGAGTAAAATATGAAAATGGGGCTTGTTCGGCAATGGGGGAGCCGAACAATAAAAAAGGCCTTGTTCGGCACTAGTAGTGCCGAACAAGGATGTTCGGCACTCTATAGTACCGAACAACGAAAAAGGTTGGTGGGGGGGGTGAAATTCGTAAAAAAATTATAAAAATAAAAAAAATACCAAAAAAAATTCTAAAAAATTGCCATAAATCCCAAAAATTAGGAAATTGACATTTTAATGAGTCGGTCCTATTTTGATGGTTTCCCTTTTAGACATTTCGAAATGACAATTTTGCCCCTTACGGGCAAATTGTCTCGAAAAAATTCAAAAGTTTCCAAAAAAAATTCCAAAAATTAGGAAATTGGCCATTTTAATTGGTCAATCCTACTTTTAAGGATTTTTCTCATCCATCTTTCAAAATGATGATTTTGCCCCTTATGGAAAAAAAAAAGTGTTCACCGAAAAAAAAATAGTCAGTATTTAAATGGTCCAACATGGAAAGGTTTTTAAAATAAAATTTGGCAATTTCTTCATATTTGTAGTCTACGAAATCTATTTTCTTATTTTCGGATATTTTCTTAATATGGAAAATAATATTAAAATTTACGAAAAATTTCAAAATTACTTTTCTTCCAAATTGGATCCTCAGGCTTCGTTAAAGAAAATATTTGAAATTTAATGAAGAGTCGAAGTATCATTTTCTTCAATTTCGACACACACGTACTTTTTGAGTTAAGGTAATGCCTATACCCTTGTTAGAACATGCTATTCTATTATTGTGCAATAACGAATAAATTTGTGCTACATATATGTCTATTTTGCGCTACATATATGTCTATTTTGCACCAAAAAATAGCTTAATTTTATTCTACTCATATCTCTATTTTGCATGTCGATACATGTCTCACGAAATATTTTGTACGTATTAAACCTATATTTCATCATGAAATTTAAAAATTTTGGAGGGTTAATTAGATATGATTTTCAAAATATTGAAATAATGACCAAATCTACAGGAATAACGAATAAATTTGTGGGGAAACCCTTATTAGATGTAGATCGTAGGAATTGGTAATTAGATCGGACAATGTAGATTTGATGTTCGGTTAAATATAAGCCGTTGATTTTAGTGCCTAATGTAATGAATATGACCATATAATTAGTTTATAATAATAATAATAATAATCCCAAAGAATAGAAAATTTCGAAAAAAAATGAGAAAAAATAATAAAAAACGAATAAAAAAAATTGCTAAAATTTTGTCATTTTAGTCCCGATTGAAAGCCAAGTGGGTTTTGGTCGACTCTTTCGATTTGTGAGTTGGGTAGAACTGAATCGGTCAGAAAAAAAAAATAGCAAAAAAATGAAAAAAATTAGAAAATAAATAAAAGTAAAATAATAAAGAGGGTGGGGGGAATTTGTTTATTGTTTTTAAGACTGTTCGGCACATGGTGTGCCGAACAAGTCTTGTTCGGAGGTCCAGGCGCCGAACAAGCTCTTGTTCGGCGCTCCCCCTTCCGAACAAGCCCCCATTTCGTAAATAATATTTACGAAAACCCAAATCGGTAAAAACGTAAATTTTTTAACCCATTTATGTAAAAAGCCCGATGTCGAGCTCTTCGCCCAAAAAAATGCCCCTAAATCGAAGAATCTTTCCACCAACGAAGGCTATCATCCCCCCAAGATTTCAACCCAGCTATAAGCATGCTTTGATGTTGCTGTGTCCCATTCAATTCGATCACAATGGGATCGATATTTCACGGTTGTCACAATACACGCACTAAAATTTTCCTTGTGCATGGACAAAGAGTAGCGTCATTAACAGTGGATGCCTGATTCTTCCATGTCGGGATAAAATTGTCCAGCTTTTCTTCTCCCCCAAACGACTTGAATGCCGCGGTAATGTTGTATCGCCTTCCTTGTTCATGTCATCTTCTTTTAAACGACATGAGCTCTCCAGCTCAAAGTGCGTAGATGTTTAAAAAGTTCAGACAGTAAGGGCGTTCTTTCCCTAGGCCTTTTGAGACCGCATCTTATCGTTCGCTCACTCCATCTCCACCGGCGAGGCGATTCACCGTTCTATCTTCTTGCATGAGCTACTGCTGTAGGGAATGTCCACCATAATGTATCCTTCTCCTCCCGTCGAATATAGGTGAAGCCATGAATGAGGGGTTTAAAGGATCTGATCTGATGCATTCGGAGGGAAAATTAAGAGGTGCAGCATCGCAAGCTTTGACCGAAAGCTGGACTTCACCGATGCAACTCAACCCACCGGGTTCGCGGTCCCTTCGATTGCAGTAGTTAATGTGATGGAGCTGCGGTGGTGTAGAGACACATCACTAGAGATATAAATGGCTGGATTGTTTCAGCCACTGCAGTAGCCAAATTGAGACACCTCTTCTGAACCCAAGAACGAACACGGTAAAGAGCAGTAGGCTTCTTTTTTTTTTTTTTTGCCGCTGTTTAATGCGGCAGCCACTTTCTGTCGTCACTTTGGTGAAAACTTAGTCTGCACTCTTCGTTATGTAAGATCAGTGGTAGGTGAATCGATGAATAGCAGTTACCAGCTCATGTAGCTTTCCAGGATGCAAGGTGAAGACGAGTAGCCGGCGTTCATAGCATATGGTGTTTGAATATTATAAAAGAGGATTGATTAGGTAACAATGTTTGAGTGACTGTTAGACTAATACCCTGTTTTGAGCCGTAAAAGATAATAAATAAAAATTAATTAAAATTTATTGTGGAGTCTAATCCTTCAAGAATTATGACACCTAAATTTGATTTTTTTTTTTATTAGTCGTGAATTTGTCTAAAAAAAATTAGGAGCTAACCTTAGTTCTTAAAAAAAATTATATAGTTTGCATTTTAATTTTCCGCATGCATAATTTGCATTGATTCAAATCAGCAGTGGTAGATGGAGCTTAATTGGATCGAGCGTGGAAACGGACCACGATTAGTTGCCTAGATGGGGCCCATGAAGGAAGCAAATTTGGCTAAGCTCTTACAGAAGAAGGCTGGTCGTAGTTCACAACATAAAGAGGGCCATTGAACTTTAAATGATCAGAGTCTAAACTAGAATTAGGCCCTAAGATTGCATGAAAGATCATAAATTTATTTAGACTGATTCATGCTCGTGAAAGTGAAGTTAAACCTAGGACAAGCAATATAAATATGAGGGTGTGCTTCACAAATTTAAAAAAAAAAAAAGAACACATAATTCACGGCACGAAAATGAGAGGAAAAAAAAAAAAGTGAGAGGTGGAGCCGAAATTTGAGAACCACCGTTCGGCCGAGACTCTTCCACCGAACTCCTGCTTTCTTTGCCCGTATTTTTGGCTGCTGTCCACTGATTCCTCCATTGGTTGTGCGCGATTTCCAACCTTGCTCGTGCCATTGTTCCTGCTCCTGGCGGAAGAACTCTGTTGCAGCAAGATGTGTCTTTTGAGCACTACCATCACCGCAAGTTTGAGCTGTTTCAATCTACCTGAGGTGTTGACTTTCACTTTTTGGCGTGTTCACTGTCCACAAGAACCAACAAACCAAAACCAGTGGACTTGGTGGACTGTTTGACGTCCCTCAAGCTGTGAGCTGTTGGTGCGTGCCTCAATGTGTCCTAGTCAAGTCGTGCGAGTCCCATCCGAAGTTCCGTAACCGAGCTGTAATTGTTCGGTCCAAGAATAAGTGCAGCCATGCGTGCAGACCATCCCGAGCCTCCCACAAGTCCAAACCGTGCGTGTAGATCATCTCGGGCTAATCCGAAGAGTTGAAACTTGGTCGTCAAGTTTGGCGCGAAAGTCAAAATTCGAAAGGAAAATCTTGCAATTTAGGTAAATTACCTAACTTGGATTATTCAAAATGTTTGAATAATAAATTTTATGTAATTTACCTAAATTGCAAGATTTTCCTTTCGAATTTTGACTTTCCCGCCAAACTTGACGACCAAGTTTCAACTCTTCGGATAGCCCGAGATGATCTACACGCACGGTTGGACTTGGGGGAGGCTCGGGATGGTCTGCACGCATGGCTGCACTTATTCTTGGATCCGAACAATTACAGCTCGGTTACGGAACTTCGGATGGGACTCGCACGACTTGACTAGGACACATTGAGGCACGCACCAACAGCTCACAGCTTGAGGGGACGTCAAAAAAAAAAAAAAAAACACGTCCACCAAGTCCACTGGTTTTGGTTTGGTTGGTTCTTGTGGACAGTGAACACGCCAAAAAGTGAAAGCAACCACCTCAGGTAGATTGAAACAGCTCAAACTTGGGTGATGGTAGTGGCTCAAAAGACACATCTTGCTGCAACAGAGTTCTTCCGCCAGGAGCAGGAACAATGGCACGAGCAAGGTTGGAAATCGGCACAACCAATGGAGGAATCAGTGGACAGCAGCCAGCAAAAAAATACGGGCAAAGGAAAGCCAGGAGTTCGGTGGGAAGAGTCTCGGCCGCACCGAACGGTGGTTCTCAAAATTTCGGCTCCACCTCTCACTTTTTTTTTTTCCTCTCAATTTTCGTGGCCTGTGAATTATGTGTTCTTTTTTTTTTTTTTAAATTTGTGAAGCACACCCTCATATTTATATTGCTTGTCCTAGGTTTAACTTCACTTTCACGAGCATGAATCAGTCTAATTAAAATTATGATCTTTCATGCAATCTTAGGGCCTAATTCTAGTTTAGACTCTGATCATTTAAAGTTCAATGGCCTCTCTTATGTTGTGAACTACGACCAGCCTTCTTCTGTAAGAGCTAGCCAAAGTTGCTTCCTTCATGGGCCCCATCTAGGCAACTAATCGTGGTCCGTTCCACGCTCGATCCAATAAGCTCCATCTACCACTGCTGATTTGAATCAATGCAAATTATGCATGCGGAAAATTAAAATGCAAACTATATAATTTTTTTTAAGAACTAAGGTTAGCTCCTAATTTTTTTTAGACAAAATTCACGACTAATAAAAAAAAAGAAAATCAAAATTTAGGTGTCAAAATTCTTGAAGGATTAGACTCCACAATAAATTTTAATTAATTTTTATTTATTATCTTTTAGGCTCAAAACAGGGTATTAGTCTAACAGTCACTCAAACATTTGTTACCAATCAATTCCTCTTTTAAATCATTCAAACACCCTATGCTATGAACGCAGGCTACTCGTCTTCAAACCTTGCATCCTGGAAAAAGCTACATGAGCTGGTAACGCTATTCATCGATTCACCTACCAATGATCTTACATAACGAAAGAGTGGCAGATAAGTTTCACCAAAAGTGACGACAGAAAAGTGGCTGCCGCATTAAAACAGCGGCAAAAAAAAAAAAAAAGAAGCCTACTGCTCTTTACCGTGTTCGTTCTTGGGTTCAGAAGAGGTGGGCTCTCAATTTGGCTACTGCAGTGGCTGAAAAAATCCAGCCATTTATATCTCTAGTGAGTGTCTCTACACCACGAGCTCCATCACCATTAACTACTGCAATCGAAGGGACCGCGAACCCGGTGGTTGAGTTGCATCGGTGAAGTCCAGCTTTCGGTCAAAGCTTGCGATGCTGCACCTCTTAATTTTCCCTCCGAATGCATCAGATCAGATCCTTAAAAACCCCTCATTCATGGGTTCACCTATATTCGACGGGGGAGGAGAAGGATCATTATGGTGGACATTCCTACAGCAGTGCTCATGCAAGAAGATAGAACGGTGAATCGCCCCTCGCCGTGGAGATGGAGATGAGCGAAACGATAAAGAGCGTCTCAAAAGGCCTAGGGAAAGAACGCCCTTACTGTCTGAATGAACTTTTTAAACATCTACGCACTTTGAGGCTGGAGAGCTCATGTCGTTTAAAGAAGATAGACATGAACAAGGAAGGCGATACAACATTACCGCGGCATTCAAGTCGTTGGTGGAGAAGAAAAGGCTGGGACAATTTTATCCCGACATGGAAGAATCAGGCCATCCACTGTTAATGACGCTACTCTTTGTCATGCACAAGGAACAAGTTTAGTGCGTGTATTGTGACAACCGTGAAATATCGATCCCATTGTGATCGAATTGAATGGGGACACAGCAACATCAAGCATGCTTATAGCTGGGTTGAAAATCTTGGGGGTGATGATAGCCTTCGTTGGTGGAAAGATTCTTCGATTTAGGGGCATTTTTTGGGCGAAGAGCTCGAACATCGGGCTTTTACATAAAGGGTTAAAAAATTTACGTTTTTACCGATTTGGGTTTTCGTAAATATTATTTACGAAAGGAGGGCTTGTTCGGAAGGGGGAGCGCCGAACAAGAGCTTGTTCGGCGCCTGGGACCTCCCGAACAAGACTTGTTAGGCACACCATGTGCCGAACAAGTCTTAAAAAACAATAAACAATTCCCCCCACCCTCTTTATTATTTTACTTTTATTATGTTCTAAGTTTTTTTCATTTTTGCTATTTTTTTTTTCTGACCGAATCAGTTCTACCACCTCACAAATCGAAAGAGTCGACCAAAACCCACTTGGCTTTCAATCGGGACTAAAATGACAAATGTTAGCCAATTTTTTTTATTCGTTTTTAAGTATTTTTTCTCCAATTTTTTTCGAACTTGTCTATTCTTTGGGATTATTATTATTATTATTATAAACTAATTATGATGGTATATTCATTTACATTAGGCAATAAAATCAACGGCTTATATTTAAACCGAACATCAAATCTACATTGTCCGATCTAATTACCAATTCCTACGATCGTACATCTAATAAGGGTTTCCCACAAATTTATTCGTTATTCCTGTAGATTTGGTCATATTTCAATATTTGAAAATCATATCTAATTAACCTCCAAAATTTTAAATTTCATGATGAAATATAGGTTAATAGTACAAATATTTCGTGAGACATGTATCGACATGCAAAATAGAGATATGAGTAGAATAAAATTAAGCTATTTTTTGGTGCAAATAGACATATATGCTTAGCGCAAATAGACATAAATGTAGCACAAATTTATTCGTTATTGCCACAATAATAGAAATAGCATGTTCTAACAAGGGCTAAGGCATTACCTTAACTCAAAAAAATACGTGTGTGTCGAAATTGAAGAAATGATACTCGACTCTTCATTAAATTTCAAATATTTTCTTTAACGAAGCCTGAGGATCCAATTTGGAAGAAAAGTAATTTTTGAAATTTTTCGTAAATTTTAATATTATTTTCCATATAAGAAAATATCCGAAAATAGAAAATAGATTTCGTAGACTACAAATATGAAGAAATTGCCAAAATTTTATTTTAAAAACCTTTCCATGTTGGACCATTTAAAAATACTGACTATTTTTTTTCGTGGAAACACTTTTTTTTTCCATAAGGGGCAAAATCATCATTTTGAAAAGATGGATGAGAAAAATCCTTAAAAAGTAGGATGGACCAATTAAAATGGCCAATTTCCTAATTTTTGGAATTTTTTTTGGAAACTTTTGAAATTTTTCGAGACAATTTGCCCGTAAGGGCAAAATTGTCATTTCGAAATGTCTAAAAGGGAAACCATCAAAATAGGACCGATCATTAAAATGGTCAATTTTCTAATTTTTGGGATTTATGGCAATTTTTTAGAATTTTTTTTGGTATTTTTTTATTTTTTATAATTTTTTTACGAATTTCACCCCCCCCACCAAACCTTTTCGTGTTCGTGTACTATAAGTGCCGGAACAACTCCTTTCGGCACTACTAGGCCTGAACAAGGCCTTTTTTATTGTTCGGCTCCCCCATTGCGAACAAGCCCCATTTTCATATTTTACTCTTCGCAAAATCCAAATCGGTTTTAAAAGTAAACAAAAGATAAATTTTTTAACGTAATTTTCGTAAAAAGCCCTCAGTAATCTTCGGTGATAATCTGAAAAAATAAAATTGGGTCTTTTTACGAAAATAGGTCTAAAAAATTATTTTTTTAACGATTTGGATTTTTGCGGGGAGAGTAAAATACGAAAATGAGGCTGTTCGGCAATGCGGGAGTCGAACAAGCCCTTGTTCGGCGCTAAGAGCGAACAGGAACAATAAAAAAGGATTGTTCGGCACTACTAGATGCCGAAACATGAGTTGTTAGGCACTTAAAGTACTGAACAACGAAAAAGGTTGGGTTGGGAGGGGGGAAATTCGTAAAAAAATTATAAAAAAGAAAAAAATACCAAAAAAATTTAAAAAAAAATTGCCTAAATCCCAAAAATTAGGAAATTGACCATTTTAACGGGTCGGTCCTATTTGATGGTTTTTTCCTTGTTAGACATTTCGAAATGACAAATTTTGCCCCTTACGGGCAAAATTGTCTCGAAAAATTTCAAAAGTTTCCAAAAAAAAATTTCACAAAAAATTAGGAAATTGGGCCATTTTTAATTGGCCAATCCTACTTTAAGAATTTTCCATCATCTTTTCCAAAATGATGATTTCTTCCCCTTATGAAAAAAAAAGTGTTGACGAAAAAAAATAGTCAGTATTTTAAATGAGTCCAAAGGAAAGGTTGTTAAAAATATAAAAATTTTGGCAATTTCTTATATTTGTAGTCACGAAAAATCTATTTTCTTATTTCGATATTTTCTTAATATGGGAAAATAATATAAAATTACGACAAATTCAAAAAAATTACTTTTCTTCCAAATTGGATCCTCAGGCTCGTTAAGAAAATATTTGAAATTTAAATGAAGAGTCGAAGTATCCCATTTTCTTCAATTTGGACACACTACGGGCTTTTTAGTTAAGGTAATGCCTATACCTGGTTAGAACATGCTATTTTATTATTGTACCATAACGAATAAATTTGTGCTACATAAATGTCTATTTTACGCTACATATATGTCATTTTGTACCAAAAAAAAATTTTTAAAAAAGGGGCTTTTAAAAATTTTACTCTACTAATATCTCATTTTGCCATGTCGATACATGTCTCACGAAATATTTTGTAGTAATTAAACCTATATTTCATCATGAAATTTAAAATTTTGGAGGTTAATTAAATATGCTTTTCAAAATATGAAATAATGACCAAATCTACAGGAATTCAACGAATAAATTTGTGGGAAAACCCTTATTAGATGTTAAGATCGTAGGGGAAGGAAAGGAATTGTAATTAGATCGGACAATGTAGATTTGAGTTCGGTAAATATAAGCCCGTTGATTTTAGTTAGCCCTAATGTACTGAATATGACCATATAATTCGTTTATAATATAAAATAATATCCCAAAGGAATAGAAAATTTCAAAAAAAAAATTGAGGAAAAATAATTAAAATGAAATAAAAAAAAATTGCTAAAATTTTGTCATTTTAGTCCGATTGAAAGCCAAGTGGGTTTTGGTCGACTCTTGCGATTTGTGAGTTGGGTAGAATTGACTCGAGTCAGAAAAAAAAAATAGACAAAAAAAAATGAAAAAAAAATTAGAAAATAAAATAGAATTAAAATAATATAAGAGGGTGGGGGGGGGGGGTGGTTGGGGGGAATCGGTTTATTTGTTTTTAAGACTTGTTCGGCACCATGGTGTGGCCGAACAAGTCTTGTTTGAAGTCAGGCGTCCGAACAAGCTTTCGGCACGCCTACAGTGGCGAACAAGCTTAGTTCGGCACTCCAGTGGCGATTTAACAAGCTCTTATTCGACGCTCCCCCCCTTCCGAACAAGCCCCCATTTCGTAAATAAATCCCATTTTACGAAAAATCCAAACGGTAAAAACGTAAATTTTTTAACCCATTTATGTAAAAGCCCCTCGACATCCCGGGGTTCGCCCCACAAACGGGCGTCACGGCAATGAAAAGTGCATATGAATAACTTGATGGGTTTGGTTCAAGCTTAGGGGCCGATATGATAAAACCAATTGAATGTTCAACCCGTTGAAATATCCTACATTCCTCGATAATAAGATTAATATAATTATATTCATGGGCTGTCCTTCATTTATTAACTTAAACTTTTAGGTTTTAAACCTTCTAATAAAGGTCAATGTTTGATTAATTATTTACATTGGGCCGTTTTTCTTCGACTGAGAAAGGAAAACATACATACTTAAGGGTAGTTATTTTAACATATATTATCCACACATCACTTCCACATTTTGCAGAAAAAATCTTATAGAAAAGAGAAGATTGTATTTAGATTAATATATCGTTATATCGTTCCGCTCATCTAAAAAAAAATTAGAGGACCGGAACCGAATCAAACTTTTTTTTTTTTTTGTCAATTCGAAACGTTGCAGCTTAAGCAAGAGCGTTTTTCCTTTTATGCTTAAAAGGGCGAGGCTTGAATAGTAAGATGGTAAGGTAGGTGAGATGCTTCATTTGTTCACAAAGTTCCTCGGAAGTAGATTTTCTTGGAGCCGAAGCCGCAAGCATACATCGCCTTTACTTAAAACTT
Source organism: Psidium friedrichsthalianum (assembly GCA_019149425.1). Taxonomy (NCBI): domain Eukaryota; kingdom Viridiplantae; phylum Streptophyta; class Magnoliopsida; order Myrtales; family Myrtaceae; genus Psidium; species Psidium friedrichsthalianum. Next base: position 4,049 of record JAGVVM010009858.1, on the reverse strand, counting down.
ACGAGTGACCACAGATAATCTAGGAACATGCTAATCTTTGTCGAAAGGCCACATGGAGTAATAACTTCAGATAGTCATCTTCGATAGGTCATCTGCCCGGACGCACCCTCCGCATCATCGTAGCCACCATGCTTCGCGGTCCGCTGCCGGAGCCGAGGTCACAGAACGCGAAGGATATGACTCTCCGCCCCGAACTCTGGTGACGACAGCTGTGCATCGTCTGGGAAGCCACGAACTGCGGCACAGCGGGGGGGGGCCCACCCCCCCCCCCCCAACCCCCCCCCGGGGGGGGGTTCCGCGTTCTTGATAGCTGAGCCACCGTTCCAAGCAGCCGCGTGGAAGACATGGTCGCAGCGCACTTCAGCTCCATCAACCTCTTCTCCGACCCCCGACTCGCACAGGCACACCGCACACTCTGCGGGTGTTTCCGCCAGCGCGTACCGGGCGTGCCGAGTCCGTGGGTATTCCGAAAGCTCCTGGTCTCGCCATGGCCGTGCGAGTGGCCGAGGACAGAGGACCTGAGGGAGTAGTTGAAGGCCATCTTGAGAGCCCGGCGAGGGCGGACAGGCGCCCGGCATGGCGGCTGAGAGAAGTGAGGAGTTTGGGGATGTTGCGAGCGAGCGACGGAGGAGATCGCGAAAAGAGCGCGGCGAGGGAGTGCGAGGGGGAAAGGAGAAGTGACGGTTGAGTGCGGAAGACTGTTTGTCTGTCGAGCAATAGAACAGGGAAGCTTAGCTGTGATGGGTCCTTCTTTGTTGACGAGCCATTGCCTTTGCTTTTATAGGACGGCGGTCACCTGGGTGATGGATTGGGAAATATTGGTAATGCGGGGACCGCACGGCACTCATACGCTCAAAGGGGTCATGTTAAGCAAGCGACCGTGACAGATTATAAAATATATTATATTTCACGCTCCATAATAAAATAATATATTATCGATCATAAATCCTTAAAAAACACATATTTCTAATTATTTAATATATATATTTTTTACGAGAAATATAGCATTAGTATGACCATCATCTAAAGATCATCACATGATCAATTGTTTAGATAGGAGGGGACATGAGTTGTTATATCATTAGTCATGGCTGATTAAATAGATTTAAATATATTATGTCTATTGAATGGAATCGTACCATTGTTGACTATTTTGGATCGGATTATTTTTGAACCGACCCAACACTTGACTCCCTATGTAGAAGGGAGGAGCAAGTTACGTCAGGGTCGGGGTCGGGTTGGGTTCGGGTCGCAGAAGTCCTAAGAATCCGTTCACTCACGACGGAGAACAAATCTTTCCCTTCCTATCCCTTGCATGTTTCACGTGGTTTCGCCTAAAAAATAAACAAGGCCTGCGACAGAGGAAAAAAAAAAAAAAGTCTAGAGCGTCGGGTCCCTCTCGCCTGATTGCATAATTTGCCGATTCCTGGACGAGGACCCTAGCCATTGACGTTTCGAATTGTGGCTGCGTCCCGAACCGGATCTCGGCTTTCAGAGGACTTTGCTTCTTTTCATGCCAGACATGGGGGAGTCCTCACTTCTCGGCCCAGCCACTCGAAACACGTCTGGCCCCGTTGGGACGTTTCTAGAGACTTCCGCAGGATGGCGTGAGCGTGAAGCGTCCCCCTCCCGTTTCGAATGTGATTGTGCAGACAGCGTCCTTCTCAATCAGCACCTGCAGGTTACATCATTGGCCTGGGAACATGTGTCGCAAACATGTTACTCACGTGAAGTCTGAAACCCCTTGAGATCGCTCCTTTCCTTTCGCCCAATTGCTACTTTGCAGCGAGGACGGCCGATTGCCTGGGATTCGTCCCCGTTTTGGCCAAATCAGGTTTAAAACAACCAAGTTAACATCAATCCCTCCGTCTGCGTTCAACGACGAGTCGCCAGTTGCCAGCAACTAAACAGCACACGTGGCGTCCATGCGGTTCTGATTTTCGGTTCCTTGTGTACAGAAAACAGGACAGCCTTACAGCATCGGAGAATAGAGTCATGCAGTCCGGTTTCTCTTTTGTGGGCTTTTTAATAATAGGTTAAAAAACTTACCTTTTTACAAATTTGGGTTTCGTAAATAATATTTACGGGAATCGGAGCTGTTCGACGGCGTGAGGAGCCGGAACAAAGAACAGTTCGGACTGAGGTGCCGAACAAACTTGTTCGGCGGCTGGGACCGTCAGGTCCGAACAGAGTTTGCTCGACACTATATGTGCCGAACAAACACCCCAAATAAAAAATTTCCCCACCCCCCAAACACCCCCCCCCCAACCCCCAACCACCCCCCCCGCCCCCTGTGCTGATTATCTAGATTTTTGTAATTTCGTTCAAATTTTATAATTTCAGGTTTGAATTGTCGTTTTTTTCAAATAATATTACTTTTTGTTATTTTTATTCATATTTTTTAAGCTAGGAAATCTATTTTTTTTATTTTCGGAGATTTTACTAAAATATGGATATGGTATGTTTAAAATTACGAAATTTGAAAAAATTATTTTTCTTTCAAATTGGAATCCGCAGGCTAGTTTTTGGGGGTTCAGCCTTCGCCTAAAGCTTCCGAATATGAGATTTTCGGCAATGTATAGATTTTTTGTCTATAGAATATTCTATTAATTTTCGTAAAAAACTTGATTTAAGTTAAAAAAATTTACCTTTTACCGGATTTAGGTTTTCCGGATGCGTTAAAAGAGAAAATCGAGATTATTGGGCTAGCGGGAGAGCCGAAACAAGCCCTTGTTCGGTGGTAGTAGTGCCGAACACGGAATGCACAGAGGGGGTGGTAGGGTGGGAGAGAGAGATTAGCAATCTTCAATTAATACCAAAGGGGCATGTTGTCTGTACTTGCTGCTTTAGTTGCGAGTTCTTTATTCCGTCGGGTCGATGGCAACTCCATGATAATAACACCTTATTCCTTTGAAAATGGGACAAATTATCGAGCTTTCACTGATATACTTTATCCTCAATGGAATTAAAACTCTATGTTTAGTACGATTTCACTTGACCGTCAATCATATTTAACCAATTGAAAAATGAAAATATGTACTTTATCATTTTATTCAAAGAAGACCACAAAATCGGAATTTTTTGTTTTAGCTTTGAATCTCTTTTGATGTTAATTTTTGCAACAAATACTATTCATGTGTTGGGAGTAATTTAAATTGAAAGAAACCGTTAGAAAATTGACCATTTTAACGGGTCGGTCCTATTTATGATGGTTTCCCTTTTAGGACATTTTGAAAGACGATTTGCCCCTTACGGGCAAATTGTCTCGAAAAATTTCAAAAGTTTCCAAAAAAAATTTCCCAAAATTAGGAATTGGCCAATCCTACTTTTTAAGGATTTTTCTCATCTATCTTTTCAAAATGATGATTTTGCCCCTTATGAAAAAACAAAGTGAGTTCACGAAAAAAAGAGTTCCAGTATTTTAAATGGTCCAACATGGAAAAGGTTTTGTTTTAAAATTAAATTTCGGCACAATTCTTATATTTGTAGTATACGAATCTATTTTCGTATTTTCGGAGATTTTCTTAATATGGAAAATAATATTAACAATTGGCGAACAAATCTGAAAAATTACTTTTCTTCAAATTGGGATCCTACGGCTTCGTTAAAACTTCTAAATATGATTTTCAAATGCCTATAGATCACGATTTGGTCAACAAAGAAAATATCATATTTATGATGAATTTTTTTTGGAAACTTTTGAAAATTTTTTTTTTCGAGACAGTTGCCGTAAGGGGCAAAATCGTCATTTCGAAAATGTCTAAAAGGGCAAAACAATCATAAATAGGACGACCCGTTCAAAATGGTAATTTCTAATTTTTGATGATTATGGAAATTTTTAGAATTTTTTTGGTGTTTTTTTTTATAATTCTCAACACCCCAATACACCACTTTTCTGTTCGTGCACTAATAGTGACAGAACAGGCTTTTGTGTTTTTTTTCTTTTAAATTTTTTTTTCCTTGTTTCGGCGGTTAGGACGATCCCCCGAACAAGGGTTGTTCGGCTACCCCATTATCGAACAAACACCATTTCGTATTTTCCTCGCCGC
>JAGVVM010009857.1:0-19229 GCA_019149425.1 Psidium friedrichsthalianum | reverse complement strand
CTTGGAAAGGATCATTTACGTTAGTGACCATAATTTTTTTTGTTTTGGGTAGTCATCGTAGGGTCATATAGGGCTGAGAAATAATTTAGAGAACATGTTGCCCGAGAGTGAGCTGAAACTCGGTCCACTTGGCTAGCACTTGTAGTGAAGTTTTTTGAAAATTTATTGATAAGCTTAAGAATAGTCAATGAAGAATTATGCACAGCTCAACGTAATACTTCAAAAAAGTGCTAATGGTGCTCAACGCTGAGCGACATCTAGAATAAATATCACTTAATGATTAAAAAGATTTATTGGGAGCAGTCTTAACTGAAGTTATGATGACTTATGGTATCCTTTTCCTTTTCCTCATGGGCATGTGCCCATCACTGTTTAAGTGGGGGGGAGGCCAAAAATAGTGGCAAAAAAAAAAAGAGCACAAAAAAGCCCATCTTGCTTCGACCGGTAAGAAACCAGTGCTTTGAAGGAAATCATGATCAACCTTTCATAAAGTGAAACTACACCGTGGAGTTTTCATCCATGTTAGTAGCTCGTGTAAATGCAAAGCTTTATTAAGACGGTGCACGAGAGCACAAAACGAAGCTGAGGACAAAAACTCACAGGGACATAATTGAAAACAAGAGAGATACACGATCAAACCACCGATGGATGAAGAAGTCACATTATGCAGACCTGCCCACCACCCCCGACAACACACGGAAAGTGTTGTGCTCGGCTCAAATCATCGTGCGCCCTCACTCTCATGTTGCCCAGCCGCCCGTGAGACCCCCATCTCAACTCTTTCTCCCTCGCGCACTTTCTCCCCCCCCTAATAAACCCCTTACCTCTCTCGCACACGCTGCCCCTGGGCCGCGGTCATCACTTTCCATGCCCCATTCCCTATCGAAAATGTGCACAAAGAGTTATAGCATATTGATTATATTGATCCGATCACACCCAGACAAATCACAAAACCAATTGCAAATGAAATTCTAGGCACGTATGAACATCAACTAATTAAGATTTGCAAGCTTAAAATATACCAAAATCAATAATGGGTCCACAGGAATTAAATGGCACCTTTCAGATGAAGTGGTTCTAGCAAGCCATATGCATTTATAAAAAGCATATGGAGCGATTCAACCGTTATTAATTTGTTTTCTAATTGAAACGAAAAATCTATTTGTGGTCAAAAATGGAAAGAAAAATGTTAATATCGTTTGATGAACGATGATGTTGTAATTGAAGCAAATATTACCTGGGGTGAGGGCTGTTCTTGACTGATTTCTTCCCCATACTTTCGCCATTTGAATCCGTCATCCATGACCTCGAGCTCCGATTTGGTCCTGAATGCAACCCTAATGCCCGTATCTAACTTGTTTCTTCCCTCTTTTGCATCTTCTGCTAAAGGAGAAGATATATTCACTAATTAATGGGAAATTACTCCTGATCACAGAAACAAAATCTAAGCATCCACGCTCTTCTTCTGAGAATAAGGAGGACCAACATGACAATCACACAAATAGAGGGCATGATCAAAAAAAATTCACTTGCATGTTACTCTTTTCCTCTCTCACTGGCTTCTTGACAAGCGAATCTGTTGGAGCTGCTCCCGGAATTCTTCTCAGAATTAGCAGTCATTTTCGCCAACAAGTCTTCTCAAAACCGTCTCAAGAAGGAGATAGTCGATACTTCGAACTCTGATAGATCGGCCGTCTCTTTGAAGCAAGTGTAATTATGGTTAGGGTTTCAGGGCCCGTTCATGGTCACAGATGATGAGAGAGAGAGAGAGAGCAGAGAGGGAGGAGGAGAGAGAGAGAGAGAGAGAGGAGGCAATGGGTGTTAATTCAAGACCTTGAGCAAAAGAAGCTCTTAAAAAAAAATCTCTGTTGGGGCAATGGGTTGTTGATCAAGACGTTGATCAAAAGAAGCTCTTAAAAAAAAAAAAAAAAAGGAAACTCTGTTGTTGCTCATTCTCCAGGAGGAGGTTGCGTAGAAGATGCATGGTTCACTTTGCGACGAAGGGTCCCAAGCGAATGACGTCACCACGCGGTCGGGAGATGACCTAGGGTTCTCTATTTTTGTGTGGTGTTGGGTTGGGACATGAGAACTGATCACCTCCATGAGTGGGACTTTATTCTTTGTTATTTTTAATTTGGGCAGCGGCGGCTAACATGCAAATTATTGTGGGGGGAGTCGACTTGGCCAATTTGGATCTTTGTGCGCGCAAAATTGCTGTCACTATTGATGCTGGAATACTCATATTATCTGCAAAGTTTAGTGATTGCACTGTATTCTCCGTGGAAAGTGAAAATAGTGGGCTAGGTATTCCAATTTGAAGTTGAAATACTTAGAATTCACACAACTCAAGTCTAATCAAGAGAAGGAGATGGATATGCCTTTTTTTTTCTTTTTAATAATTTCACCTTGGTGGAATGATACAAGACTTGCCTTTATATAGGCTTGCTACATAATTCTTATATCTTAGTCATAAATAGCTCATAAATGAAATGATCACAGTATACCATTTGGAGTTTTTCATGATATTAACCCAATTAACAAAAAACTAACGAGGCAAATTTATCATAGGCATACCATTTTGGAGTTTTTTGTGTCAAAAAATTAATTTGAAGTAAAATCATCACGTGTTTTAGTTTGGTGTTTCCAATAGTCAAAAAATTAATATCGGGTAAATTTATTACAGGTATATCAGTTTGGGGTCTTTCATTGTATTAACTCTATGATAGTAGGAGAGTCTAATTAAAAGGGAGTAAAAATAATACAGCTGGGCAGTAAGTAAAAAGTTCACAGCCCACTTACATTAGTTCACTACTCCCACACCCTTCTTCCCACAACCTGAAAAAAAAAAAAAAAAGCCCCTCTTTCATCATTTGTTTTACTTATCTAAATGGTAAAGAGTCTCGCACAACAAGATATCTATTCCATGCTGGGATCTATTCACCCCAAAAAAAAAAAAAAAACGAAAAACATCATGACTAATCGAAATATGGCAAAGGAGGGCTTGGGATGCCTCTATATGAGGAGGGAGATCAATTGGTATAGTGTGAAGGAGGGGCCTGTTGATCCCAAACGCCAGAATCGGCAGCGTCCACGACGGGCCTCACCTGCCTGTAGTTGTAATACACAAGATATGGGCTCTCGTGTTGTGGACACCGTCGTACGTTGTTATCACATAGCTTGAGTCGTCACAGTCTCTCTCCACTCTCTTCTTAACGTGGCACCCTCCACTTGAGCACTTGTAATAATTCCTACAACACCAAGAATTGGTACGAGTGGAATTTAAAGCTGTGTCGATAAGTGATGATCAAAATTTTAAAATTGACACACCTAAAAAATTTATAACCATATTGACAAATCCTCAAAAGGTTTAGAATTAAGTTGGCACAATTGAAAGCTCTAGGACTAGATTGGCCATCGTACAAAAGGTTTAGGACTTTTTAGACAACTTTCCCATGCTAAAACACATGAGATTGAATGTAGACTAGTCCTCTATATATGTGCCGTCTACCGTCTAATAACAAGGTTCAAAGTATCCACCATATAAAATATACATGAATTAGCATACTATATATTAAACTATACAGACTGCAATCAAATGTTACTTAAATGCAAGTTAACCATGCATTATTGTTAAGATAACACGATCAGAACCCCAAAACTCGCACCCCTTAATGAAAATTTTCAACATCTTCCTCAAAGTGGTTCCCAAACATCAAAACTGGGGTCTTTGTTCCGTGATAAGGAAGTTAAGGGCACTTATATTTTGCGTCCACTTGACTAGATTGTGCCAATCGTTGTCGGTTTTGACATACAGTTTATGTGCGCACTAGATAAAGATAGATGTCCTATATTGCTCCCATACCAACACCAAGTTGCACTCGACATGTATTATAAAGAGTCCACAAGCATCTTCGGCAGCAAACAAAACCCTAGAAATTAATGTCCTTCATATTCATGTTGTCCATGAAACATAGGTAAAAGAATATAGAGATAATAACAAATCAGATGCTTAAGTTGTGTCCCTATTACTGCCAATAAGATGCTTAAGTTTGGTCCACATAAACACATTTATCCTAGTTGCCCCAAAAGATTGCCCCGAAACTCTTTTTTTTTAGTGATCAAGGGTCAATGGGACGTATGAGCTCGGACTTGGGAGTTCTCTCAGTGATCTCCTTGAGCAAAAATATCAGGTTTTCTCTACATCGTTCCAATATAACTACTCAGTGCAAATAACTTCATGTTTGGATTATTCACTCAAGTTTCGACTCATGCATCATCCGGTCCATAAGTTTAGTGACTATTTCATGAAGACTGAGCTATCCATCTAAGGAGTTCAAAGTTATAAAACAGATAATATCGAATTGAATGCAGTATTATTCCATTAAACTTGAAGACGCACGACCTTTTATTGTGCATGAGCTCAGAACCACGCCATCACTTGCTCTACGCATGGTTTTGTATTCTTGTGGTGACAGAGAAGCAGCTTGTCTTGTCACCGAAACACGGGCGAGGGGATGAATGCAAGACTCCAAAAATGAAGAAAGAGTATCCAAAAAAAGTCGAATGAGGGTGGGTGATGGTTTATTTTGTCTGTGTCTTCTGACAAGACTTGTCATGGCTCTTTTTGCCTCTGCATGTGTTCATTCAAAAACAGTATTTCTCTTTCAGATGGTGTGGTTATGCTTGCACGTGACACAATTGACAGGCCCTCATAGTAATTACTTCATGCTCGAAAGAAGAGAATACGGTCGATTGCTTCACCATGCATGTGCCATCGACTTTTAACGAGCCAAAAAGGAATAGGAAAGCCCACCTGCTTAACCTTAACCCATGAACATTCATCCATGATAGCTCGTGTAAACAAAACTTTATGAAGACCGTGCATACAGAAAGAAGATAAGAACCAAACTTACAAGAAGACCAATCCTAATGAATCATAAACACATTTCTTAATCCATATATAATGGGTTGAGTTGTCATATGGATTAATTATATTTAATGAATGGGTTTACATATAATCTAAGTGTAAATGTGTCATAAATGAATCGTAAATAGGTTTACAGTTAAACCCAACCCACTTCTCACATTTGTTTGGGTATGAATTTTCCTTCATTTGATTATATATGGAAACATTTTAGAAAAATTAGGAAAATGAGTTGGATTAGGTATGGGTCACTATATTTACATTGTAATAAATTAGTTATGAACGGATTAAATTTACCTATTTGGATTGGACCAAACCCGATTCAATTCACCTGTTTGACGGGTCTACTCACGAGGTATATTGATACACATGATACAACTCAATTAATGTAAATGATGAAAGAGCACAATCTACTTTTCATCCTAAAGTAATTTATACCACACATCAGCCCTCTGCACTCTCTCACCACAAAACGAGAACAAGTATCACTTTCCCAATTAATAAATCGAAAATGAGGCAAGCTTTAAAATATACCAAAATCAATAATGGGTCCACAGGAATTAAATGGCACCTTTCAGATCTAGTGGTTCTAGCAAGCCATATGCATTTATAAAAAGCTTAGGCTAGATCAGCATATGAGAGCGATTCAACCGTCATTAGTTTGTTTTGAAATTGAAACAAAAGTTCTTTTTTTGTCGTTAAAATGGGAAGATAAATATTAATATCTTTTGATGAACGATGATGTTGCAATTGAAGCAAATATTACCTAGGGTTAGGGCTGCTCTTGACTGATTTCTTCCCATACTTTCGCCACTTGAATCCGTCATCCATGACGTCGAGCTCCGATTTGGTCCTGAATGCAACCCTGATTCCAGGATCTAACTTGTTCTTCCCTCTTTTGCATCTTCTGCTAAAGGAGAAGATATATTCACTAACTAATTGGGAAATTACTTCCTGATCACAGAAAACAAAAATCTGAGCATACACGCTTTTCTTTTGAGAATAAGGACGACCAACATGACAATCACACAAATAGAGGGCATGATCAAAATAATTCACTTGCATGTTACTGTTTCTCCTCTCGCTGGCTTCTTGATGAGTGAATCCGTTGGAGCTGCCTGCGGAATTCTCCTCGGAATTAGCAGTCATTTTCGCCAGCAAGTCTTCCTCGAAACCGTCTTCAAGAAGGAGATAGTCCGATAATTCGAACTCTGATGGATCGACCATCCCTTCGAAGCAAGTGTAATTAGGGTTGGGATTTTCAGGGTAGTTCATGGTCACAGATGAGAGAGAGAGAGAGAGAGAGAGAGAGAGAGAGAGAGAGAGAGAAGGCAGTGGGTGTTGATTCAAGATCTTGCTCAAAAGAAGCTCCGAGAAAAAAAGAAAAGAAAGGAAACTCTGCTCGTGCTCATTCTCCAGGAGGAGGTTGCAAAGAAGGTGCATGGTTCACTTTGCGACAAAGGGTCCCGAATGACGTCACCACGAGGTCGCGAGATGACCTAGGGTTCTCTATTTTTGTGTGGTGCTGGGTTGGGATATGAGAATTGATTGGGGGCAGCTGGACCTCCATGAGTGGGACTCTATTCTTTGTTATTTTTAATTTGGGCGGCGGCGGCTAACATTCAAATTATTGTGGGGGGAGTGAACTTGGCCAATTTGGATCTTTGTGCGCGCAAAATTGCTGTCACTATTGATGCGTGAATACTCATATTACGTGCAAAGCTTATCGATTGCATTGTATTCTCCATGGAAAGTGAAAATGGTGGGCTAGGTGTTCCTATTTGAAGTTGAAACACTTAGAATTCACAAAACTGAAGTCTAATCAAGAGGAGGATACGCCTTCTTCTTCTTCTTTTCCCACTTTGGTGAAATGATAACAAGACTCGCCTTTATATAGGCTTGCTACATAATTATTATATCTTACTCGTAAATAACTCATAAATGTAATCTAGCATTTTAATGAGATAGATGCGTTGAATTATCAAAAAATTTAATTAGACTTATAAACAGGGAAAACAACAAATAAGGATCTGAAGTGCCTTTATTTATTTAAATTGAGACATGAATTGGCCATATTAGTCACAAATAAAGACTTGACGTGCGTTTATTTTCTCAAATATGGGCCTGACACCAGTCGACTAAATATTTTGGCTGGTCAAAGGCATTTTCGTTCAAAGCCAATTTTAATTCTAAGTACCCACCCATCGGTGGCCTAGCTGGTTTGCGCTCTGGTCCTCTCACGAGAGGTCCTGGGTTCAAACCTCGCCAGGCGCCGGGGATTTAAGCGAAGGGTCGTGGCAGTGGGACGCTGCGCTAGCCCTCCCAAAGGATTAGTCGAGGTGCGCGATCCGTACAGACGTTGGACCGGATACTTTCGATATAAAAAAAAAAATTCTAAGTTATTTTTTCTCATTTCTTTTTTTTTCCTTTGCTGCGAGCGAGGGGACCCTTGCCTAGGTGATGTCAACCCCTGGCTAATTGGCTTTCGAGGGTCGCATGTGGCCGATGAGGGTGGACGTTGTCCAATCCCTCTGGCCATTGGCGAAAAGAAAATAAAAAAATAGAAAAAGGAAAAATTGAAAATTCCTTTGACCAGTTTGAAGGTCAGGCTCTTCAATGAGACTAACATAATCACTTCAGGCCTTCATTGAAAACAAGTTTCAGTTTCTGCTCTTATTTGAGAAAATGAGCGCACTTCGGACCCTTAATCACTAAGCATAGGACATTTATGAATATGATTTAATTACTGACAATTATCTGCTTATCATAAAGTATCTTTACTTAATTTTAAAGTCAATCAATGGGTTTGCGAAGAAGACTCGTGTAGAGTCAGCACTTGGTGGACTCATGGTGATAAGTTTTCCTATCCTAGGAAAGACCACATCAAGAGATCAATATGTGGTGAAGTGGTTTGGTGGAGACAACAAAAAGTCGGGCTCTTCGTAATCACGTCGAATCCTTACGGTTACAGCAAAACCGATAATTTAGGATTATAACTCGACTATCATAGTTAAGTAAGTCATAATTATTGATAATTTAAAAACCCAAAACATTTTCAAACCCTATCTAGTAGAAAAACTATACGATCTAAACATAAAAATACTCCTAGGGACCTCCCATCCGGTCTCCAGTTCCCAATTATGGGGGGGGGGGGGGGGGGGGGGGGGGGGGAGGGGAAGGAGAACCGGATCAGACCTAGAACCAATCGACCTCATTTCCTAGGAGTAGGAGAGGACCACATGCTTATTCGTTATGGGTGATCAGTAGGGCAACTAATCGGTGGTCCCATATTGTAAAGATTCAGTCAGCTTCGAAGTAATGTGCAATAAGACTATTAGTTAGTTGTATGCGGAAAATTATCCAAAAAGTCCTAAACTTGTTATACCTTTTTTATTTAGTCATGAATTTTTTAACTTTACCATTGAATCTTGTCCGTCTTTTTTCTAGACGAGTACTTGAGGTATGTCGGGGATTCAGAGAGAGACAGGAGTTTGAAAGTCCAGGATACTGAGAGCAAAAGCCATCAGAAAATTCTTAAAGCGCGAGATTGGGTGCCTGTTGATGACACTTGTTGGGCTCTGTCTTTATCTGGTACTTAATGATTTTAACATTAGACTCCACTACGGTATATGTTTGAATTCGTTAGCCCCGTTGAGTTACCTGTCACGCGCAGCACCAATGTACAAGATGCCATTGTTGTTGAGTACTTGGGCTCACCACGAAAAATCGTAAATTGGTACAATTGTTACATATTTATCCTAAATTAATTTTTTTGTCCCTAAATACTACAAACAGGTATAATCTATGATAAATTTACCTCCAAACTAATTTTTTGGATCACTAAAAACTCAAATTGGTACACACGCTAACACATTAATACCCTTAGTCAATTTCCTTAAATTTTACCATGGAATTGATGACTTGAATGATACATTCATAACTCAATTGAACTCGCTGTAAGGTTCCGTGGAATTCCTCTCTCTCCTCTCTCTCTCTCTCCATTGCCCTCATTTATAAATAAATAGAGATCATTCCTTCTCTCGCCCTCACAGCAAAAATTTGTGATCCTCTTCAACCCATTCCTTTATTGCTGCCTTCACCTTTGTGATTAGGCATCGAAACTCGTTGGAGCACACTTTTATCTTTGGTAACCTTTGCGCCGTCGATTTTTCTTTTTTTTTTCACATGGAATTGCCACATCAACTACATGTTGTCATGTGCCATTCAGCTCAACAACTTCATGATAAAAGTTGATGGAAGCTAATGGATGGTAAATGTGTTACGCATATTCCAGATTGGGATTTTTTGTAACACAAAAAATTAATGGGCAAAAAATTTATCTTTGGTGCATGAATTTAGAGTTTTTCGCGATATTAACTCTATTCCTTATACTGTCAATAACCAAAAGGAAACAAACTCATTCTCCCCTCAATATGTCTACATACACAACATCTTGAGTGCTTAGTCTACCCATCATCAAAGGAAAGCCATTTTTCCAATCGCCATTAAAGATTCCCTCTTTATGTTTTACCCTATGAAATTGCTTGCAATAGGAAACTACAGGGCTATGTGTGTTCTAATAGTTTAATTTTTTATGCATGTTGTGTATATGAGATGATTATTCTCAAAAATTCACGCAAAATCAAAAAATAAAAAAAATTGTCCCAAAAGATTCCTATTGCCATGAAAGATTCACTTTTGATGTTTCGCCCTATAAAACTTCTTGCAGTAGAAAAAATTTCAAGACAGATGTGTTCCAATAGCTCGATTTTCATGTAATTTCATGTAAATAAAATGATTACTCTCGAAAAGTGGGAATTAAAAAAAATACCTAGAGAGATTCCCTTTCAATGTTTTGCCCTATAAAACTTCTTGCAGCAAGAAAATTGTCGAGACAAGTGTGTTCTAATAGTTTCATTTTTATGTAATTTCGTATATACGAGATGATTAATCTCTTGAGCAAGATAAAAACCTAATTTTCATTTTCGGGGATCTTTGTAAGGACCGTGACCCACCACGTCCTCGTGCGTATTGGCCCACAACTTTGGAGAGGGGGACCGAAGACCCAAAGACTTTCTATTGACTTTGACGGGGAAAAAAAAAAAAAGCGCTTTCGAGAATCATCATTTTAGGGAAAACAAGAATAAGGAGAGAAGCAACTAGTCAAATTTGGACTTATCTCATCAATGTCTTCACTAGATTTTATTAGGCGTCATTTGCCCCTTGAAGAGAATCAAATCGGATGTTTTAAAATACAAATGTTTATGGTAAATAGATATCTCTCAATTCCATTAAGGAAAATTATGGCTTTAAACTATTAGACAACCCCGACAAAAAAAAAAACTATTAGATGGCAACATATATTGACGAGAAATACATGAATTCAACCGAAATCAAGTTTAAAACGAAAAAAGAAAACTCGTCCGATTATATAGTGCAAAATTGAGGGCGAAATGAGATTAATATTTAAAAAAAAATGTGGGTCTCAAATGAACTTATTAAGGATTAGTTATGACAGGACACGTGATTTTATATGGATAAAAAGTAATTGACTTTTATGTTTACAATACGAATGTTTACAATAGGTTATCTCGATTCCATTAAGGAAAATTAAGGCAGAAGTTGTTCTATAAAAAGTAAAACGACATCGATATATAGACGGGAAATGCATGAATTCAACCAAAACCGAGTTTACGAAAGAAAAAGAAAAAAGAAAACTCGTCCGATTATAAAATTCAAAAATGGTGGTGGAATAAGATTAATTGCACAAACTTCTCTCTAGAGATGGGGAAAGGTGAAGGAAATAGGAGACGACCAGGATTGTTGATCGGGCCATCTCAGTGCCCGTTTCACACGAGGCAAGTTAAGGACATTGTTCAGAGATTTGTTAATGGAAAGTGGGAGAAGGTGCAAGGAAATGTCTTCAGTGACCACATGTCTTTGACCATCCATCCATCTCTACCAGTCCTCGTTTGCTTTTCGACTTTCATTGGCGTCAATTATTGATAGGAAGGAGGAGAGAAGTTTCGGATTAATTCGACCCAAGCATGCAAATCTTCTCGTTAGATCCGACGATTCACATCCATTTCTATGCACGTGGCACCGGTATATTGTCCGATCGTAAACCTGTTGTAAAGATGTCGATTCAGCCCTAAACTTTCCACCTTCGATAGCGGAGTCCTAGACCTTTGAGCAAAATTCCATTGTAGTCCTTCCGGCCCAATTTCTTCCAGAAATCACTTCCATTGCAGTACGGTCACCGCCGGCCGTCCTGCGTGGCGCACCGTCACGTCGGCTATTTCTGACGAAAATTAGCCGAAACGACTATATTGCGATGTTGCTCGAAAGTTTAGGACTCGGTTAGTAAAATAAGAAAACTTATGGCTAAATTGGCATCCGTATAATAGGTTCGGGATTGATATGACAACTTCCTTTGCATGACCCACTCATTTGATAATTAATCGTGATAGATTTTCATGTGGACTTTTATGTCAATCGGTATCGTCCAGCGGTCGACAGCTGATGGTGTGTGGAGGCCCAAAGCATTATTGGTCTTGAGTTTACTCTCTCGAGTCAAACACATGCAGCTGCACCATTGACACGAAATTGATTGACTAAAGATAAAGCAACCTCACATTCAAGCCAAGAAATAGTTTCTTATGACCGCATTTTGTCGGAGTCGACCCAAAAAAAAAAAAAAAAATTAGAGTGGATCGTGGGCATGGAGCCCCGATTGGCTGCTGAGCCCCGATACTTGACACAGGGCATTAAGTTATAAACAAAGCCCGACCCGAATGGGAGCTCGACCCATAGGCTTACTCAATTATCACAATCAGTGTATAGTCAGGCCTCTCCGTGTGGTTGTAGTCTGTTCTTCTCCTCTGATGATATTCATAACGCCAGACCCCCCCTCCCAAAAAAATGAAAATTTATGCAATCGATCCTATAAAGTTGCATGATATTCCAATACAGTCATTCTCATCAACTCTATACCGAAAATCGTTGATGTAATGGTTCGGTAATTGTAGGCCTACGTGGCTGTCGCGACCTGAAAATCAAGTTTCTATGTTAATATATTATTAATTTAATTAAATTGACTAACTTAGCTCGATCTCTCCAAAACCCTACCCATTCACAACTTATGGTTCAAATAATGAATATGCAAAAGATTTTCAAATTGAAGTCATCACTAATTGGTACACTGATTAGATACCTAAATAAAGTATCGAGAGAAATACTTTACTCCTATGAACCAAAGATTAATGAGTTCGGGGACTTGGTTCTGCTAATATTTCTATTAACGCCCTTTCGGTACCAACTTCATGAAGATGTTTAATTTGGCAATTCTTGATGAACTCTAACTTAAGGCTCAAAGATGCACTTTTTTTTATTTGAATTTTTTTATGAATTTTTATGTATTTTATGTAATTTTCTGTTTTTACTGATTTTTTTTTATTTTTATGGATGAACTTAAATTTAAATTGCAAATCTTTTAGCTGAAAGATAATAACTGCTATTTCTTACGAATTAAGTTTCGATCTAAAACCTAATAGATCGACTCTAAAAATTTGAAGTATCCACAATGAAAATAATTCTATTTAAATCCTGATAACTAGATTTATTCCCATGTGTGCGGTTGTGCATTAGGAAATGTTTCCTAATCGATCACATTTTGTGAAGATTTTGATATATTGAGTATCTTCATGAAAATTTTGAAACTATTCGAATTTGACAAGATTTCCTTGAAATTTAGAATCTGATCGGCAATCTTTTGATTTTGGCAAGAGATAAATCAAGATACTCGAATATACACAATATCCACAAACTGACAACTAACACTTCACTAGAGTCCCTTTGCAACATTCATTCTCATATGCACAATGTTTTTTAAGCATTTTTGAAACACAAACTTTTGAGACCAAACGTACGGTAATTTCCAAAAGAAAAACGAACAAGTGCTTTTAGTCACCCAAACAGCTCCACAGGACAAGTAGTATGTTCCCGAGTATGACAAATCGATGAACAAGTTTTATTTGATATGCGGAATGTCGTAAAATTGGCAAATGAACACTCGATCAATTCAAAGTACGAAAATTACCTAATCTCACAAAGTTGCTCGCCGATTTGATGCCGAACTCGCGCGATCTTGCAGACTGAGTTTTGAACAATTTTGAACTCGGTCCTTGGGAGGTATGTCGCTCGCTTGAACTTGGTTTCCCCTTTTTCTTGTCCAAGTCCCATTCTAGCTCACAAAATGATAAGCAAACTCAGAATTATTTATAGGACGTGATGCCACATATGAGCTCGTGAGCTTTAGCGCCCGATTCAATTGAGAGAGTTGCGAGGGACTTGAAACAGCAAGCAAATGATTCCCGGAGTCTTCGTTGCCTTCCTCTGTGACAATCTCAAACAATAATTAAATAAGCCGCCGAGCCAAACATTTAAGCATGTCTGCTGTCAATCCAATTTAAAAGGCAATGTGATGAATGTTAAATTAAATTAATCTAAGTGACAGCTATATGAAAATGATTTGAAAATTTTTTCTAGGGACTAAGGTTAGTCCCTAATTTTTTATGCGATAAATGATTAAATAAGAAATCAAAATTTATGTGTCAATAGTGACACATCGTTAGTGGAAATTATTTAAAGAGTTCTAAATCATGCAATTGTGTCAATTTAGTTCTAATCTTTTTTCTTTTACCAATTGAGTTATAAACCTTTTTCAATTTGTACCGATTTAATCCATTTGGCCAACTTTGGCTAGTCGGCGTTGACGTGGATAATTTTTAATAGTATGTTCATATTTTTTTCAAATTATTTTTTTATCTTTCTTTCTTTTTTTTTTATCTTCTCGTCACTAGATCGGCCACCAGCTAGAGGCTGGAGCCAGCAAGGGCGAAACCGGCTCGCCTCTAGCAAGTCGCCAATCCGACGGCAAGCTAGAGGAAGAAAGACAAGAAAAAAAAAAGATAAAAAAGATAACAAAAAGAATATAAAAAATTTTGAAAAATCGGCCAAAGTTGGCCAAATGGTCTTAGTTGACATAAATGCAAAATGTTTATGACTCAATTGGCCAAAAAAAAGTTTAGGACTAAATTGACACAATTGTAATAGGTTTATGACTTTCTTGGTAATTTTCCCCCACACCATCATGTCGGTGATTTCTGGTGAAATTGGATGGAATGACTACATTGAAATTTCATGCAAAGATTTAGGACAAAATTAACAAAATTGAAGAGTTTATAACTAAATTGGCATCGTACAATAGATTTATGGCTAACTGGATAAAAGTATTGATCGATTTTTTTTTTGTTCGAAAATGTTGATCAAGTTAAAATGCTGAACTTTTGCACGAATTTGAATGCCAACAATCTAATTTTACATGCCGTCGGTTTGAGCGTAAGCTCACCGGCACGGCTGGACACCCCGGTTACCAAAAAAAAAAAACAATCTAATTTTACATGTGGTAATAACTCTTGAGCAGACGACTTCATCAGTAGTTATAAGGACGAATGAAAATTATTCTGCTAGTGATTTTCAATTATTTAGATGATGTACAAACACAAATGGAGTATTCATCTTGTACCTTGGTGGGTTCTGGTCAGCTGAATATAAATTGTAATCAAGGAGCAGATCCATATTCATTAATCCGTCATATTTTGTGATGATAATCAACAAAAGCCCAATATCTCGACTTGGAAAGAGCATCAAGAGGGAGTTCAAGTCCTAATTCACATCCGAGGGCATCAAATTATTCAGTTCAACGTGCACTTGAAACCTAAACTAATGAATTATGGTAAATTAGGACTGCTGTGCCGCTCCACATTACATCACGTCATTAATGTGGAACCCCATTCATTTAATACCCTCACATGCGCACTACTCGACGAATCTTCTCCTCAAGTGGGAGCTTCCTATATTAGGTCCACTCCCCCTTAATTCAACTATCCTTTGGTACTAACATTATCTCAACTCCAATCTTTACCTTTACCTGACCAAGTTTCAAACCATTGATTCTGGTAATAACTCAATCAATTACGTATCGAGTTTGAGCCTATATAAGAAATTCCGATCCAAACATTGAAGTAGCGGAAATTCAGTTGGGTATTGCGGAAAGACTTGAATGTGAAGTCCTAGTCCGGATTGTATTTGCTTGCTCAATTCGGGTACATGTACAATAGAAAGCTTGACTTGAATGCGAACACCACAAGAAGGTTTCATATATGTATTCAAGATGTGGGTGCCTTTGTTTTTATGAGTCTTGATTGCCCCACAAGGAAGTCTTCAAGCCCTGAGTTTCCTCTTCGTGGTTTTGCTTAGCGACTCGTGCAATTCATCCAATTCCGAGATCGCTTTATAGTAATTATAGCTGGGAGCGGTCACGCGTGGCTAAAAAACTATGC
Organism: Psidium friedrichsthalianum; assembly: GCA_019149425.1. NCBI lineage: Eukaryota > Viridiplantae > Streptophyta > Magnoliopsida > Myrtales > Myrtaceae > Psidium > Psidium friedrichsthalianum. The sequence continues at coordinate 3,902 of JAGVVM010009857.1, read as the reverse complement.
GTCCTTGTGAAATACAGGGTTGCTAAATATTTGAGTAATTGAGTGATTATAACTATGTAATTCTACCGATAATTAGATTCTTTGCTGCTAACTCTGTAAGCCATCGATGCAAGGAGAATTACCAAAAAAGTCATGAACCTATTGCAATTATGCCGACTCATGTCCTAGATCTTTTTTTTTTATGGTAATTCATTCCTAAACATTTTGTAATTGTGGCAATTCGTTCGATTTGACAAATCAGTGCTAAACGTGGCACTATCGGGGCTAACATGGACTTTTTAAGTAATATTTTAATACTTTCTTGAAATTTTTACTACTTTATTTTCTTTTTTCATTTCTTTAGTTTATTTTTTTTTCCCCAGGACCGTTAGGGCTGGTCTAGGGTTGCAACACCCTCGCCCGCATATGGGCAAGTGAGGCCATCGAGACCATTACCCAGACCAAGCGAGGGCCAAGTATGTCCTCGCCTATGGCTAGTGAGGGTCACGACGCCCTCCCGAAGCCTGTGCTGACAAGATGTCTCGGGCCTTTTGCCAGCCCTAGGGTTTTTGGGGCAAAAAAACTAAAGAAAAAAGAAAAAGAAAGAAAAAAATCTTAAAAAATGATTTATGATTAACTTGGCGCAAATGCAATAGTTTGGAACTTTTCGGTAATTTTTTTTTCTATAGAGAAAGCGCGTGACTGTGTCCTGTGTCGTTCTCGGTTGGTTTTTCTGCTAATTTCATCACTTCGTGTTTCTTTAAGTTATGCAAATCGTTAAGCTTTCCGTCATTAAACGACATTTTGACCAATGAATAATATGCTCAAGGAGAGAAATCATCATACAATTTGCATGATACCGACGATCATTGGGGGACAGCAATTTAGCTGTCTGGCAGGAGACACATCCAATCTACCTCCAGCTATTGAACTCTTGTTTATTTTATTTTATTTTCATTTCGGTTGGTGAGGAAGGATTGTTTATAGAGCTTTTATATTGCCACACAAACTCTCTGAAAAAAGTTTGTTTTGAATAAATTGTCTTTATGCGCAAACCCATTTGGGCAAGCATTTAAATACAATTGGAGGGAATTTATGGCTGCAACCCAATGTTCTGTTATAGGTGTGAAATTCATATAGTGATGTTCGGGAGATTTCAAATCTAATTTTATTATTGAGAGATTGATCGAATGGTTGAATCATGGACTTCAATGTAGAAGATCGATTTTGAATCATAACGCGTTTTACAATCGGAATTAACTTAAGGGTCTTGTGCAAATCATCCTATAAGTGCGGCTCACTTTATGCACCTGGATACATACAACGGTTTGCACGCATTCATCGAGATTTAATAGAGTCGAAAGTCCTATAACTTGTACTAGAAGGAAAAAAAAAGTAGGAAAAGAAAAACAATTATTTAGTGCATTATGGATTGTCGAATTTTATTTAAGGTTGAAGAACTGAGGAATGTCCCCATTTCTACGGCCAGAAGAGAAGGGGAGATGCATTAAAGAAACAAAGGCTGAGTTTATACAGCGTCGAGCCGCGATTTTGTGGGGGGTGTTTTGGCTCATTTTTAGGTTTTTATGGTATCTAATTAGCTACGTCACTAGCTATGTTTTGTGATGCGACCGCGATTCGATGGTATCTAGAGTGAATTTTCACGTAGGTCCACCTCTCGATTTCGATCAAGGACCAAATGTCCATATGTATACACTAGAGAAACAAAACCATGTATCTAGATCTCAAGAGTGTTGCTCGATATGGAAAATCAAGTACACGACATAAATTTATTAATTTCGTGCATTTAAATTCTAAAACTTTGGTTTTGTCTATCTAGATCTTGAAACTTGTCGATTTTATGCCCTCGAGTCCATTCCATTATCTTTGTGGACGAAAACCCCCACGCACATTCTTTTGTTCATTGCAATTCAAACTTATGTGGCCGTCAAAAAAAAATTAAAAAATGTAACAAATTAAAATCGAAAGTACAAACCTATCGGAAAAATACAAATCAAGACTAAAAATAATAAATAAATAAAAATACCATGGCAGTGCAGGGACCGCTAGGGAGCGGCACCACGGCCGCCCTTTGTGCCGTCGGCCCCGATCCTTCATCTTCTATCTTATTTATTGAGATTCAGGGGATTTGGGTAGGGGGATTTTACGAGGGGGAAGATTTTGAGTGTTGGGGTAAGTGGTTAGCTGATTGTATACTGGGGGAGGTTTTCGGGGTGATGTGGTCCTCTCTTCGGTAGATGTTGTGATGAAACAAAAATTTCAGGGACTAAATGCACAAAGCTAACGACCAACACAGTTTCGGGGAAAGTTCAAAAAAAGTCACAAATTTATTGTATTTGTATCAATTTTAGGTTTAAACTTTTCAACTAGGACCAATTTAGTAAACATTGTTTTCCATTGCCTACCAACTCATTTTCTTAGACTCAGATTGTAGCCCGGATACTGCTATTACCTTTCTTTCCAATTGTTCGTACTTTCGCACTAATCCACGCTTGAAAAATACGTTTGTATTTTTTTAAAATTATTTTTTATTCAATTTTCTTAATTTTTTTCCCTTAGGGGGGGATGCGGGACCCCCTATTCATGGGGGGGTAAAAGGGGGGGGGTGTAAAGAAGGGGAGGTTGTAAGGGGGGGGTCTCATCGGTGGTGGAGGTGGGAGGCACTGGATCGGGAAGAGAGAAAATGAAAAGATAAGGGAAAAAAAAAAAGACAGAATTCTATAAACAAATTCTCAAACCCTCGGGTTTGTATACAAAATATAAGCATCCACGGTCAATAATATCCCATCTAAAAATTGCTCAGAAAGACTGAATTAGTACCAATGTACAAAGGTTTAAACTAAATTTGGTCCAATTGAAAGCACAACCCGTTTGCCCTGTCTGTTATGGAGGGCGGGGCGGGCGGGTGGGAGGAGCGGGCGAGAAAAGGGGGAGAGGGGGGCGGAACAAGGAGGGGGGGGGCGCGCCGTCAGGGAAGAGCGGGGGCGGATTGGCCTACGTGGCGGCCACGATAGCAGGGAGTGGGCTGTATGTCTAAACGGCACATGCTTGTGTTAGCCTGCTCAGTAATTGCGGATTCACGATTGCTTTTTTTTATGAGAAGTTCTATGGGCGGTACTCTATGTCGTCGCTTGTCATTCTTTGTCATACATGACAAGTGGTTCCACTCCGTTTTTTTCGTTTAGCTCCTGGTTTCGCCGGCACTCCTTTCTCTATTCCACTTTTCCTCGTATAGATATTATTGTGTACTTCAGTATTCGCTGTTTGTACGACATTAATTTGCAGGTTTTGGTCGGGGAGGGGGTGTGTGTCAGGGGGGTCGCCGTTTATGTGTGACTTCTTTAATGTATGTCCTTGGGTCCCGCCTATTGGAGCTCCTGCCCGGGGGAAGGGGACGGCCGGGGGAAGGAGAGGAAGAGCGTGGAGAGAGCGCGCCCCGAGGGCGAGGTTTCTCGGGCTTTTTGGGGGGCCGCGCGTCGACGTTGGGCGAGGGCGGACGGGGGTGGTGTCTAGCTCGGCGGTATGTTTTTCGCTACTGATTCGTAACTGTATGCGATCTCTCTCCTCAGAGCCTTCTATTCTCTCTTTTGTTCTTCTCTTCTGCGTTAGAGGTGGCTTGTCTCTCTTTGCGTGGTGCTGTGATGGCGATCGGAGGCACCTCCCATCTCGCCCCTCGGCCTTTGATCAGGACGTCTGTATCTCGTCGCTGTCATGCTCTGTCGATCTCTTGTTAGGGAGTGCCATTCGAGCATAGGATTTGTGAGAGGGGAGATGGGGGGGGGGGGGGTATTAACGGAAGAGGGGCCGGTCAGAGAGGCAGGTTAAGAAAATGCTGAAGTGGAAGGGAGAAGGGAGAGGGAAGGGGGAGTGCTTGCGCGGGCTTCGTTCTACGTTTCTGGTAA
>JAGVVM010009855.1:0-15959 GCA_019149425.1 Psidium friedrichsthalianum | reverse complement strand
AATTGAATAAAAAATAAGCTAAACTTTAAAAAAAAATGAGGGAGTTAGAAAGTAGGCAATCGAGGGCTGCAAAGCCCTCGATATTGGCACCCTACCATCAGTCAATAATGGTGGGGAATGGCTGGTAGGGGACATCGGGCCTTGGCACAGGCAAGCTAGGTGAGAGAGTTGTGGTCCTCACCCAGATCAAGCAAGGGTCACAGCCCTCTCCTACAGTTGGCAAGGCCTAGGGCTACCTGCTTTCGGACTCCTTTTTCATTAAGCTTATTTTTAAATTATTTGAAATAAATTTTGTATTACAAAAATCAGATTTGGACTAAAAAAATGTCAATTTAGCCACGTCATTGCCACATAAGATGGAGAAAATAATTAATAGCTTATATTAGTATTTTTCGTTAGCCAAATTCGATAGAGTTAATGGAATGACTCGATTGCATCAATTTGACGAGTTTTAGCACTTTATTACATTTTTTTATATAAATTTTAAGACTCGATTGCACTTTCACGATAAGTTTTAAAATTTAGAATGCACTTGTTCCTACACTACGCTATTGATCGTATAAACTATTGGCGTAGAAAAGGTGCCCCATAATCCACTGAACAGTGAGAAGAACTCTCGAGGATTGCGAGACCTTTCCCGTCGAAGGGACTAAGCTGATAGAAGCCCATAAGAGGGGGCCAATTAGACAATAAGCCCATAAGAGGGGACCAGTTAGGCAATAAGCCCATAAGAGGGGACCAGTTAGGCAATTATCGCAATCCACTTTCCCACTTGCTTTTGACAAAGCTGAGCGCGTTCACATCACAATGCAACAGTAGGGTTGCGGTTCTGTTTTCGCAAATGCGGGAAGGTCGCAAGATTGCGGAGAAGAACAGTGCATGGCCTAGTCCCGCTAGTCATTCACTCTCTCCAATTTAATCGGAAGTCCTGGCATCGGTTCTTCAAATTGTCACTTCCTTTGTTTTGCTTAGTTTCACAGCTCCGGCAACATAATGACGATGACTAAGACGAAGTTTAGACGTATCTCGGATCATCCGATGGGCTGGCCGTGCCATTTTCTTGTGCTTTCGGTTGATTGGTCATGCTAGTGTAAAAGAGATAATCCAACCGAAGTATCCGGTAGGTAGAATTACCCTTTTTTTACATTTTTTTTTTTTTTGGTTTCGACAAGATAGGCAAGCTCTCTCAGTTGGACGAGAACTGAGTGGTGGGGCGTCAACTTGTCCTTTGGCATCACTAGATTTTCTCACGTTGTGAGCTGTCCTTTTGGCAACAAAAAGATCTGTTGACGCCAGCACGGGCATTCCCACTATAAGTAAAACTCATAGGCTCTGTCCTAATAACCCGGACAAGTTCGCTCAAGAGTTGAAGATGGAAAGCTCGGGCTCAAGCAAAGCCAAACGCATCACAGGCAACAACGGAGAGGCCGAGCTAAAACCCTGCGCTGCTGAGAGCAAACGAGCTGGTTGGATTACATTCCCATTCATCACAGGTCTCTCTCTCTCTCTCTCTCTCTCTCTCTCTCTCTCTCTCTCTCTGAGTAAAACTAGTTTTTGTTCGGACGAACGTTCTGAAACTTGTCTGCCGATGATGAACCAGGCGCGGTGGCCTTGTTGAGCGTGGGTGTAACTGGATGGATGACGAACTTGATCGTGTACTTGATCGAGGAGTTCAATGTGAACCGAATCGACGCCGCACAGATTAACAATGTGATCAACGGCTGCTTCTGTCTCCTCCCGATCCTTGGCGCGATCATAGCCGACTCTGTCCTTGGATGCTTTTTAGTCGCCTCCATCTCCGCCTTCATAGCCTCAATGGTAGGATGGCATCTCAATATCGAGATCTTGCTGTTCACAGCTTCTCTTTCAATTGCTGAATTAGAGGTGTTTGATAATGGCGGGCTAATTGCAAGTACCATAAGCTGCGTTTGTTTCGGAGAAAATTTAATGATAAAGGAAGGTATTTTCTCAAAAATCATTTTTTAGGAAAATGTTCTTCCTTTTGAAATTAGGAAATTCATATCCTTAACTTTTAAGTGTGTGTGTGTATATATATATATATTCTTTTACTGTGAATGGATTTCCGCTCGTTCACTAATCATTTTAGGCATATACACTGTATCCTCACATGGTCTAGACAGTGAATTGATCATCAAGAACATTAAAAAAAAAACAGAATAACAAAAGGATTGTCAGTAACCAACTGTAACTCCCAAGAAATCTTTGTAATTTTTCAATGTTGGAACATTGAAATTGCTGAAGAGCACACAGTTCCAGGGCTCTCGTCCAGAGAAGTCTTGCCGAGAATCTTGTCTCTAATGCATTTTCAAAGCGGGTTTGCTCGGGACTAATCCGTGACCAGTAGCAATATTTTTGGCCAACTTGCCACTTGCAGGGTACAGTTCTTTTATCCTTAACGGCGACGCTTGATTCGTTGAGACCCGGGCCGTGCGGAAACAAATCGAGCTCGTGCAGAGCCCCATCTAACCTTCAACTCGGCGTGCTCTACACAGGGATAGTTCTAGCAACACTCGGCGCGTCCGGACTGAGGTTCACCACGGCAACATTGGGGGCGAACCAGTTCGAAAGCCAAAAAGATCAATCGACTTTCTTCAATTGGTTCTTCTTCGCACTATACGCCGGTTATGTCCTAAGTAGCACGCTGATCGTGTACATCGAGGACAGTGTGAGTTGGGCCTTTGGATTCTGGTTAAGCGTTGCTGCAAGCTTCACCGGGCTTGCGGTTTTTGCTGCAGGAAATCGTTATTATCGCCACGAGACACCTCAGGGGAGTCCATTGCTGAGCTTAGCTCGTGTCCTCGTTGCTAGTTCTCGGAAATGGAAGCTTCAGCTCGCGCTGAATAGAGATGAGTTCTATTACGGCCGAGATGGGCAGAACAAGGAGGTGGCCGTACCCCCTAGAAAGAACTTCAGGTACGTACAAGCAAGAGTGCGGAGTTGATACTATTTCTACATTTTGCTAGGAGTTCTTCCTTCAAATGACGCGACAATTCATGTGCCATTGATTGATCATAACATGAGTGATTCGGCAGATTTGGATTCCTATATATCCACTCATGAAATACTTCATTATACGATATATATAAGATTTTCGAAATACATGAGACCGACATTCAACATTCATAATGCCTAGAGATAATCTCATTGTGTTGATTAAGTGGTTAAGGAGCAGAGATGGGTGTGTAACTTATGCACATAACACCAATTTGATTCGTCATTTATCAACTGCATACAATCTGAAAAATGAACCACCCACCGAGGCTTAGATTCGAGCCAGCTAATGAAACTTCGACTTCTAGGACATTATATAAGAAACAGGAAGAAAGCTGGATGTATACGAATAGCCCAAAGAAGCATGGGCATCAAGCGATGCTCATGTGCTCGTTTTACTATTGATCTTTCGTTTTGGATACAAGTGAATATCGATCGGTGAAATCAAGCTATCAGAAGATACGATGTTACAGGTAATTCGCAACTAAAATTGACAGGAGTCAGTTCCTTTACACTTTCGCAGGTTTTTGAATCGAGCCGCCGTGAAAACTGATGGGGACACCAAGTCCGACAACTCGATCGCCAAGCCCTGGAGGCTGTGCACAGTGCAGCAAGTGGAGGACCTAAAATCTGTGATCAAAGTGTTACCACTGTGGTCAAGCGTCATCTTCCTGAGCACCCCTATCGCTGTCCAAAACAGCATGACAGTCCTCCAAGCCCTTACCATGGACCGCCACATAGGACCCCATTTCATGATCCCGGCCGGTTCATTCATTGTCATGGTCATGATCTCCACCTCGGTCTCTCTCGCTTTGATTGACAGCTTCCGATCCCCATTCCCGCTGTGGAAGAAGCTGACTGGTTCGCCTCCAACGGTATTCCACAGGATTGGTGTTGGTCATCTCCTGAATGTGCTCGGCATGATTGTATCGGCACTAATCGAGTCACGCAGGCTCAGGACAGCCCATCTCCAACATGTCAACAATCATACAGTCCCAATGTCCGCACTGTGGCTATTCCCTCAGCTGATTCTGGTCGGGATTGGAGAAGCATTCCACTTTCCGGGACAAGTGTTGTTGTACTTCCGAGAGTTCCCGCCGAACTTAAGCAACAGTGCGACCGCAATGGTCTCGGCGATGATTGGGATAGCTTATTATTTGAGCACCGTGTTGATCGATCTGGTTCGGAGGAGCACCGGGTGGTTGCCGGAGAACTTGAACGGTGGGAGGTTGGATTATTTGTATTGGTTGCTCGCTGGGGTTGGGCTGGCGAATTTTGGGTATTATCTCGTATGCGCGAAGTTGTACCAGGGAAAAGATGGGAATTCCAGTTCGAATCTTCCAATGACTAATGTTGCTGGTGAAAAAGAATGAGATCCTTGGACCAAAAAAGAAAAAGAAAAAGAATGAGGTCCAAAATGCGTTTGCCCATGCATGCTGGGACTAGTCTATGTACATTTCCTGTCTTCTTCGCGGGAATGTCGTCAATTTGAATGCCCGCTTCTTCATGGAGAACTTTTTTTATAAAAAAAAAATTAAAATATAGGTTTGTGCATATGTATTATATCTATAGTTAATGTTGCGCGGAAACAAGTGATTGAACAATGAATAAACAGAATAAGAAAATAAAACGGACACTAGATTTACTTAATTCGGTTGTAGAGACATATATCCACGGGAAGAGCATTAATAAATTTCACTATAGGACAAACGATCCAATAAAAATTACAAACCACACTTGAGTCATTCAAATACTTTCAGTGTTTCTCAGCCCCATTCAATAATGCATACGGTGTTTAGCCCTCAATTCTCATGAAATAATCTCTCAATCTCACGAAGAAATTATTCTTACCATAAGAATTTCTCGACTAAAACACAAAATTATTGAGTTAATCCACGAGAATGTCCATCGCCGAGCACTCGTGATCAATGGCGCTTCAATAATCACTATATCAACAGCGGCGCTTTCTGCAATATGCATGCAAGAAAGCCACGCCCAAGAGAAAAACCCTTTAGATATATTAATATATGCCACCGTCAGAGGAAGTCCCAACTTAGGCCGGTCAAAGAAGTCCAACAGTTCGACCAAAAACGAAAAAAAAAAAAAGTCCAACGGAGTCGATATAGGAAAGTGAATATGAGCCTTTCCTTTTATTTATTTATTTATATTTTCTTCTTTCTTGCACCCTCTCCAATTTGTAACATGCTTTTCTCAATGTCACACATTCACAAAAAAATCTTCTGACTTTCGTGGACTTTCCTTGGTCGACAATCTAGAGTACAAAGAAGACATCAAGCAAAATAAAAAATATCTAATTTTGAAGATTCGAATTTTCGCTTCGGGCTCAAACTCGAGACATATTTTAACAATCTCCACCTTGGTTCGACCTTCGAGCTAAGTCACAATTGCTTCACTACTACTCTCCCATAGACCCAATGGACTCAACTAACACAAACATCATCCAAGTCTAAGCCGTATTTGAACTTCACTATAACCGTGGACCTTATTAGAACACTAACTGAACATGCACCTTTAACTACTCCATAAAGACTTTCTGACACAAGCTTCTTAACCCCAGATAAAGGAAACCATCATTGCATCCGCATCTATCAAGAGATTGAATAGGTGCATTGTCAATATTAACAATTATAATAACTGTTGGTTCTATAGGCTTCACCTCGCAAGAGGCTTCATCTATGTCGATTACTTCGCTAGTACTCGCTACCTCATGAGTTTCTAATTGCAATTCCTCCTCGAGCTGAACAATGTTCAAATCCGTATGAATACTGCTATAATCACTCATAGCCATAAATATTAGAGACTCGTCAAATGCAACTTCTTTACTGATAACAAGTGAATTTAATTTCGGGTACCACAATCAATAACCACGTTCACCTTATGCATAGCCTAGGAACATGAACTTTCTTGACCTTCCATCGAGCTTATGGTTTTGTGCACTGCCTTAGTCAAAGATTTTTTTATTTAATTTAGAACTAAATGAAATCGAATGGCCTTTTGTGCAATCAAGTAATTTGTTGTGTGCAAAAAATGAAATTTCAAGAAATTATTAGCCATTACAGACTGCATTTTTTAACCCATAATCAAATTCACTCATTATAAAAACATCACAGTTGCGTTTGATTTATTATCTAGAATAATACTTAAGATGATCAAATTTAAAAAAAAAAAATTCAACTATGTTTATTTAGTTTGTTGTACTGCAGCATTTTTATTTTTTCTCACAATCCAATCATATTTTTTTGCAAATATATTGATAGCTGAGAATAAATGGTTTGAGTCAGGTCATCAGAGAAAATTAATTTAAGGGACAGTGAGCAGAAATGGTCTGAGAATCCAGCAATCCATTGGCTATTGTTATTGTAACATTCGCAATTTTCTATATCAATTTACAATATTTAGGAAGTTAAAGATAATAAATAATTCATCTGGAGTTTTGGATGGCACGTATCTCGCGTGAATTGTTAACTTTGTGGTGCATCGAAGATTTTTTTTTTTGTCATAATACCTCTTTTTAATTTGAGCAAAGGAAGCTCGAGAGTACACTCCAGGGGCGGCGCAACATAGTAAATCTAAGAGACCCCAGAGGTTAGAGAGTCAAATTACTCAATAGGCTATTTCTTCTTTGGGCTCTATATGCTTCTCTATTGATATGAGCCATCTTTAGCTTCGAGTAAGGCCCAAAAAAGGAGATGGGCTTGGCTGATAAGCACACGGAGATTTCAGTTGACTTGAGTTTGATCTGTAAAGTCATGTATCAGATCTAAGTGATCTGTTTCTATCTCCAAGTCTTCTCTTGCACGAGTGAATCTAAAAGACCTTGGAGGATAAAGAGTTAAATTACTCGATAGGCTATTTCTTCTTTCGGCTTTAAATGCTTCTCTACTGATATGAGCCATCTTTAGCTTCGAGTAAGGCCCACAAAGGAGATGGGCTTGGCCGATAAGCACGTGGAGATTTCAACTGACTTGAGTTTGATCTGTAAAGTCACGTATCAAATCTAAGTGATCTGTCTCTATCTCCAAGTCTTCTCTTGCACCGGTAAGAAAGTGTTTTAGGTTGATTAAATAGGGAGAAAGTAAAAAAAAAAAAAAGTTTGCCAAGTAATTGTCAATGAGACCGATATGCTCCAAAATACGTATCAATATAATTTTCAAAGTTAAAATTCATTAAGTTGAGATTTTCCTAACGTCTAGTAGCTTTTGCTAATAATTTGGTGGGTTCAAAATATTTTTGGATTTATAGGTGCTCAAAATCTTGATAATCATGAGTTGTCGACTACTAAGCATAGGTTATTAACTTGCTTAAAAAGCTTTGTAGAATTAGTGAACATGATCAATTTCGATTGTACTTTCCTCTAAGATGAAAGGCAAGTACTTAAGTGGTTGATCTAAGAAGTGATAACTTTAAGTGAAAATTCATTAACTGTGAACTTTAGAGACATTGAATTTTAATGTAGATTAGATAAGTTCTTATCTTGGTGTTAGAGGCTATAGTCATTCAATCAAGTGATGATATTCTTAACTAAGATTTGTGAATTAGATAAGTTCTTGTTTTGATGATCTTTGATGCTAGAGAGAGAAATATGGTGAACTGTCTTGGGAGATGGTTGAGATTGAAATTTGAATAAGTGCATTTTTATCTTAGACTTCATCTGTCTCATGAAAAATGAAGGAAGTGGAAAATATTTTTCTGAAAATGATCGTTTGTATCACTTGAAATAATTAGTCAATTGAAAATATTTTCATTTTTGACAATAATTTACGTCTAAATGATTTATTGAACATTGAAAATATTTTTTCCTTATTCATTTTCGTAATCGATAGAAACGATAATTTTGAGGAATTTTTTTTTTCGAATAGTTCATTTTCCGCAAAACAAACATACCCTAAGCGTTACAATTGGAATTACCACAGTCACGATTTTAATATAGTGATTATTATGAATCTTGTTGAGAATGTTTTAATAATTAATTACTGGTCGGTATTTCTAATACCGACCAGTAATTAATTATTAAAACATTCTCAACAAGATTCATAATAATCACTATATTAAAATCGTGACTGTGGTAATTCCAATTGTAACGCTTAGGGTATGTTTGTTTTGCGGAAAATGAACTATTCGAAAAAAAAAATTCCTCAAAATTATCGTTTCTATCGATTACGAAAATGAATAAGGAAAAAATATTTTCAATGTTCAATAAATCATTTAGACGTAAATTATTGTCAAAAATGAAAATATTTTCAATTGACTAATTATTTCAAGTGATACAAACGATCATTTTCAGAAAAATATTTTCCACTTCCTTCATTTTTCATGAGACAGATGAAGTCTAAGATAAAAATGCACTTATTCAAATTTCAATCTCAACCATCTCCCAAGACAGTTCACCATATTTCTCTCTCTAGCATCAAAGATCATCAAAACAAGAACTTATCTAATTCACAAATCTTAGTTAAGAATATCATCACTTGATTGAATGACTATAGCCTCTAACACCAAGATAAGAACTTATCTAATCTACATTAAAATTCAATGTCTCTAAAGTTCACAGTTTAATGAATTTTCACTTAAAGTTATCACTTCTTAGATCAACCACTTAAGTACTTGCCTTTCATCTTAGAGGAAAGTACAATCGAAATTGATCATGTTCACTAATTCTACAAAGCTTTTTAAGCAAGTTAATAACCTATGCTTAGTAGTCGACAACTCATGATTATCAAGATTTTGAGCACCTATAAATCCAAAAATATTTTGAACCCACCAAATTATTAGCAAAAGCTACTAGACGTTAGGAAAATCTCAACTTAATGAATTTTAACTTTGAAAATTATATTGATACGTATTTTGGAGCATATCGGTCTCATTGACAATTACTTGGCAAACTTTTTTTTTTTTTTACTTTCTCCCTATTTAATCAACCTAAAACACTTTCTTACCGGTGCAAGAGAAGACTTGGAGATAGAGACAGATCACTTAGATTTGATACGTGACTTTACAGATCAAACTCAAGTCAGTTGAAATCTCCACGTGCTTATCGGCCAAGCCCATCTCCTTTGTGGGCCTTACTCGAAGCTAAAGATGGCTCATATCAGTAGAGAAGCATTTAAAGCCGAAAGAAGAATAGCCTATCGAGTAATTTAACTCTTTATCCTCCAAGGTCTTTTAGATTCACTCGTGCAAGAGAAGACTTGGAGATAGAAACAGATCACTTAGATCTGATACATGACTTTACAGATCAAACTCAAGTCAACTGAAATCTCCGTGTGCTTATCAGCCAAGCCCATCTCCTTTTTTGGGCCTTACTCGAAGCTAAAGATGGCTCATATCAATAGAGAAGCATATAGAGCCCAAAGAAGAAATAGCCTATTGAGTAATTTGACTCTCTAACCTCTGGGGTCTCTTAGATTTACTATGTTGCGCCGCCCCTGGAGTGTACTCTCGAGCTTCCTTTGCTCAAATTAAAAAGAGGTATTATGACAAAAAAAAAAATCTTCGATGCACCACAAAGTTAACAATTCACGCGAGATACGTGCCATCCAAAACTCCAGATGAATTATTTATTATCTTTACTTCCTAAATATTGTAAATTGATATAGAAAATTGCGAATGTTACAATAACAATAGCCAATGGATTGCTGGATTCTCAGACCATTTCTGCTCACTGTCCCTTAAATTAATTTTCTCTGATGACCTGACTCAAACCATTTATTCTCAGCTATCAATATATTTGCAAAAAAAATATGATTGGATTGTGAGAAAAAATAAAAATGCTGCAGTACAACAAACTAAATAAACATAGTTGAATTTTTTTTTTTTAAATTTGATCATCTTAAGTATTATTCTAGATAATAAATCAAACGCAACTGTGATGTTTTTATAATGAGTGAATTTGATTATGGGTTAAAAAATGCAGTCTGTAATGGCTAATAATTTCTTGAAATTTCATTTTTTGCACACAACAAATTACTTGATTGCACAAAAGGCCATTCGATTTCATTTAGTTCTAAATTAAATAAAAAAATCTTTGACTAAGGCAGTGCACAAAACCATAAGCTCGATGGAAGGTCAAGAAAGTTCATGTTCCTAGGCTATGCATAAGGTGAACGTGGTTATTGATTGTGGTACCCGAAATTAAATTCACTTGTTATCAGTAAAGAAGTTGCATTTGACGAGTCTCTAATATTTATGGCTATGAGTGATTATAGCAGTATTCATACGGATTTGAACATTGTTCAGCTGGAGGAGGAATTGCAATCAGAAACTCATGAGATAGCGAGTACTAGCGAAGTAATCGACATAGATGAGCCTCTTGCGAGGTGAAGCCTATAGAATCAACAGTTATTATAATTGTTAATATTGACAATGCACCTATTCAATCTCTTGATAGATGCGGATGCAATGATGGTTTCCTTTATCTGGGGTTAAGAAGCTTGTGTCAGAAAGTCTTTATGGAGCAGTTAAAGGTGCATGTTCAGTTAGTGTTCTAATAAGGTCCACGGTTATAGCGAAGTTCAAATACGGCTTAGACTTGGATGATGTTTGTGTTAGTTGAGTCCATTGGGTCTATGGGAGAGTAGTAGTGAAGCAATTGTGACTTAGCTCGAAGGTCGAACCAAGGTGGAGATTGTTAAAATATGTCTCGAGTTTGAGCCCGAAGCGAAAATTCGAATCTTCAAAATTAGATATTTTTTATTTTGCTTGATGTCTTCTTTGTACTCTAGATTGTCGACCAAGGAAAGTCCACGAAAGTCAGAAGATTTTTTTGTGAATGTGTGACATTGAGAAAAGCATGTTACAAATTGGAGAGGGTGCAAGAAAGAAGAAAATATAAATAAATAAAAGAAAGGAAAGGCTCATATTCACTTTCCTATATTGGCTCCGTTGGACTTTTTTTTTTTTTTTCCGTTTTTGGTCGAACTGTTGGACTTCTTTGACCGGCATAAGTTGGGACTTCCTCTGGCAGTGGCATATATTAATATATCTAAGGGTTTTTTCTCTTGGGGGTGGCTTTCTTGCATGTATATTGCAGAAAGCGCCGCTGTTGATATAGTGATTATTGAAGCGCCATTGATCACGAGTGCTCGGCGATGGACATTCTCGTGGATTAACTCAATAATTTTGTGTTTTAGTCGAGAAATTCTTATGGTAAGAATAATTTCTTCGTGAGATTGAGAGATTATTTCATGAGAATTGAGGGCTAAACACCGTATGCATTATTGAATGGGGCTGAGAAACACTGAAAGTATTTGAATGACTCAAGTGTGGTTTGTAATTTTTATTGGATCGTTTGTCCTATAGTGAAATTTATTGATGCTCTTCCCGTGGATATATGTCTCTACAACCGAATTAAGTAAATCTAGTGTCCGTTTTATTTTCTTATTCTGTTTATTCATTGTTCAATCACTTGTTTCCGCGCAACATTAACTATAGATATAATACATATGCACAAACGTATATTTTAATTTTTTTTTTATAAAAAAGTTCTCCATGAAGAAGCGGGCATTCAAATTGACGACATTCCCGCGAAGTAGACAGGAAATGTACATAGACTAGTCCCAGCATGCATGGGCAAACGCATTTAGGACCTCATTCTTTTTCTTTTTCTTTTTTGGTCGAAGGATCTCATTCTTTTTCACCAGCAACATTAGTCATTGGAAGATTCGAACTGGAATTCCCATCTTTTCCCTGGTACAACTTCGCGCATACGAGATAATACCCAAAATTCGCCAGCCCAACCCCAGCGAGCAACCAATACAAATAATCCAACCTCCCACCGTTCAAGTTCTCCGGCAACCACCCGGTGCTCCTCCGAACCAGATCGATCAACACGGTGCTCAAATAATAAGCTATCCCAATCATCGCCGAGACCATTGCGGTCGCACTGTTGCTTAAGTTCGGCGGGAACTCTCGGAAGTACAACAACACTTGTCCCGGAAAATGGAATGCTTCTCCAATCCCGACCAGAATCAGCTGAGGGAATAGCCACAGTGCGGACATTGGGACTGTATGATTGTTGACATGTTTGGAGGTGGGCTGTCCTGAGCCTGCGTGACTCGATTAGTGCCGATACAATCATGCCGAGCACATTCAGGAGATGACCAACACCAATCCTGTGGAATACCGTTGGAGGCGAACCAGTCAGCTTCTTCCACAGCGGGAATGGGGATCGGAAGCTGTCAATCAAAGCGAGAGAGACCGAGGTGGAGATCATGACCATGACAATGAATGAACCGGCCGGGATCATGAAATGGGGTCCTATGTGGCGGTCCATGGTAAGGGCTTGGAGGACTGTCATGCTGTTTTGGACAGCGATAGGGGTGCTCAGGAAGATGACGCTTGACCACAGTGGTAACACTTTGATCACAGATTTTAGGTCCTCCACTTGCTGCACTGTGCACAGCCTCCAGGGCTTGGCGATCGAGTTGTCGGACTTGGTGTCCCCATCAGTTTTCACGGCGGCCCGATTCAAAAACCTGCGAAAGTGTAAAGGAACCGACTCCTGTCAATTTTAGTTGCGAATTACCTGTAACATCGTATCTTCTGATAGCTTGATTTCACCGATCGATATTCACTTGTATCCAAAACGAAAGATCAATAGTAAAACGAGCACATGAGCATCGCTTGATGCCCATGCTTCTTTGGGCTATTCGTATACATCCAGCTTTCTTCCTGTTTCTTATATAATGTCCTAGAAGTCGAAGTTTCATTAGCTGGCTCGAATCTAAGCCTCGGTGGGTGGTTCATTTTTCAGATTGTATGCAGTTGATAAATGACGAATCAAATTGGTGTTATGTGCATAAGTTACACACCCATCTCTGCTCCTTAACCACTTAATCAACACAATGAGATTATGTCTAGGCGTTATGAATGTCGGTCTCATGTATTTCGAAAATCTTATATATATCGTATAATGAAGTATTTATGAGTGGATATATAGGAATCCAAATCTGCCGAATCACTCATGTTATGATCAATCAATGGCACATGAATTGTCGCGTCATTTGAAGGAAGAACTCCTAGCAAAATGTAGAAATAGTATCAACTCCGCACTCTTGCTTGTACGTACCTGAAGTTCTTTCTAGGGGGTACGTCCACCTCCTTGTTCTGCCCATCTCGGCCGTAATAGAACTCATCTCTATTCAGCGCGAGCTGAAGCTTCCATTTCCGAGAACTAGCAACGAGGACACGAGCTAAGCTCAGCAATGGACTCCCCTGAGGCGTCTCGTGGCGATAATAACGATTTCCTGCAGCAAAAACCGCAAGCCCGGTGAAGCTTGCAGCAACGCTTAACCAGAATCCAAAGGCCCAACTCACACTGTCCTCGATGTACACGATCAGCGTGCTACTTAGGACATAACCGGCGTATAGTGCGAAGAAGAACCAATTGAAGAAAGTCGATTGATCTTTTTGGCTTTCGAACTGGTTCGCCCCCAATGTTGCCGTGGTGAACCTCAGTCCGGACGCGCCGAGTGTTGCTAGAACTATCCCTGTGTAGAGCACGCCGAGTTGAAGGTTAGATGGGGCTCTGCACGAGCTCGATTTGTTTCCGCACGGCCCGGGTCTCAACGAATCAAGCGTCGCCGTTAAGGATAAAAGAACTGTACCCTGCAAGTGGCAAGTTGGCCAAAAATATTGCTATTGGTCACGGATTAGTCCCGAGCAAACCCGCTTTGAAAATGCATTAGAGACAAGATTCTCGGAAGACTTCTCTGGACGAGAGCCCTGGAACTGTGTGCTCTTCAGCAATTTCAATGTTCCAACATTGAAAAATTACAAAGATTTCTTGGGAGTTACAGTTGGTTACTGACAATCCTTTTGTTATTCTGTTTTTTTTTTAATGTTCTTGATGATCAATTCACTGTCTAGACCATGTGAGGATACAGTGTATATGCCTAAAATGATTAGTGAACGAGCGGAAATCCATTCACAGTAAAAGAATATATATATATATACACACACACACTTAAAGTTAAGGATATGAATTTCCTAATTTCAAAAGGAAGAACATTTTCCTAAAAAATGATTTTTGAGAAAATACCTTCCTTTATCATTAAATTTTCTCCGAAACAAACGCAGCTTATGGTACTTGCAATTAGCCCGCCATTATCAAACACCTCTAATTCAGCAATTGAAAGAGAAGCTGTGAACAGCAAGATCTCGATATTGAGATGCCATCCTACCATTGAGGCTATGAAGGCGGAGATGGAGGCGACTAAAAAGCATCCAAGGACAGAGTCGGCTATGATCGCGCCAAGGATCGGGAGGAGACAGAAGCAGCCGTTGATCACATTGTTAATCTGTGCCGCGTCGATTCGGTTCACATTGAACTCCTCGATCAAGTACACGATCAAGTTCGTCATCCATCCAGTTACACCCACGCTCAACAAGGCCACCGCGCCTGGTTCATCATCGGCAGACAAGTTTCAGAACGTTCGTCCGAACAAAAACTAGTTTTACTCAGAGAGAGAGAGAGAGAGAGAGAGAGAGAGAGAGAGAGAGACCTGTGATGAATGGGAATGTAATCCAACCAGCTCGTTTGCTCTCAGCAGCGCAGGGTTTTAGCTCGGCCTCTCCGTTGTTGCCTGTGATGCGTTTGGCTTTGCTTGAGCCCGAGCTTTCCATCTTCAACTCTTGAGCGAACTTGTCCGGGTTATTAGGACAGAGCCTATGAGTTTTACTTATAGTGGGAATGCCCGTGCTGGCGTCAACAGATCTTTTTGTTGCCAAAAGGACAGCTCACAACGTGAGAAAATCTAGTGATGCCAAAGGACAAGTTGACGCCCCACCACTCAGTTCTCGTCCAACTGAGAGAGCTTGCCTATCTTGTCGAAACCAAAAAAAAAAAAAAAGTAAAAAAAGGGTAATTCTACCTACCGGATACTTCGGTTGGATTATCTCTTTTACACTAGCATGACCAATCAACCGAAAGCACAAGAAAATGGCACGGCCAGCCCATCGGATGATCCGAGATACGTCTAAACTTCGTCTTAGTCATCGTCATTATGTTGCCGGAGCTGTGAAACTAAGCAAAACAAAGGAAGTGACAATTTGAAGAACCGATGCCAGGATCGTGAGGAGACAGAAGCAGCACGTTGAATCACATTGTTAAGCTGTGCGCGCGTCGATCGGTTACACATGAACTCCTCGGATCAAGTACACGATCAAGTTCGTCATCCATCCATTACACCACGCTACAACAAGACCACCGCGCCTGGTTTCATCATCGGCAGACCGTTCGAACGTTCGTCCGAAACAAAAACTAGGTTTACTCACAGAGAGAGAGAGAGAGAGAGAAGAGAGAGAGACCTGTGGATGAATGGGAATGTATCCAACCACTCGTTTGCTCTCAGCAGCGCAAGGTTTTAGCTCGGCCTCTGCCGTTGTTGCCTGTGATGCTTTGCTTTGCTTTGAGCCGAGCTTTCCACCATCACTTTTCACTCTTGAGCGAACTTGATCCTGGTTGATTATACAGAGCCTATGAGTGTTTTACTTATAGTGGGAATGCCCGTGCTGGCGTCAACAGATCTTTTGTTGCCAAAGGACAGCTCACAACGTGAGAAAATCTAGTGATGCCAAGGCAGTTGATACGCCCCACCACTTCAGTTCTCGTCCCAACTGGGGGGGGAGGGAAGAGAGCTTGCACTATCTTTTCGAACCAAAAAAAAAAAAAAAAAAGTAAAAAAAGGGTAATTTCCTACCACCGAATACTTCGGTTGGGATTTATCTCTTTTAACAAACATATCATAGAACCAATCAAAACAACCGAAGCACAAGAAAATGCACGGCCAGCCCCTTCGGATGAGCGAACAATCTACTACACTATACTCAAACGTCGTCTTAGTCCACATCGTCAGTATTGTGCCGGAGCTGTGAAACTAGCAAAACAAGGAAGTGACAATTTGAGCACCGATGCCCGGACTTCCGAA
>JAGVVM010009854.1:0-10390 GCA_019149425.1 Psidium friedrichsthalianum | reverse complement strand
CTGGAAATATAACTTTCTGTGATTTTTTGTTGTAGACATCGATAATGTAGAAGAAAAATTATATGCTGTTATATGCAGTGTCTCGTTCGAGAGTAAAGTTGTTCCGTTTCGCATGTCTATTTATTATATTGCTCGCATGTTCATGATTCATTGCAACGTTCGCATATCATTTGCGGTCTATATTGTACTTTCGCTTTTGCGTATCCATTCACTCCATTAAACATCTATGCTACCATCAAAGCGAATTAAAATAGAAAACCTCCTAGGCCTTAAGGTAGCCAACATTTGCCAAAGTAAGATATCCATCGGATTTGGTACCGAAGGATTAGTTTTTATTAAATAGTGTACACAGTCCCTACTCATAATCTCATGTTATAAGTAATTTATTCTCCCGCTATTTACTTATGTTTCTATCGCCTACCAACATATCGTGGCCTCCTATAATCTGTGATAAAGATCAGTTGCGATTCGTAGGCTTGGAGAAAGGTCCGTGTTTGTTGTTATCTTTTCTGTATCTGTTACCCTGGAAATTTTTTCACCGCTCGAATTTTTGATCGGCGCAGTTCTGCCGTTCGATCATTTTTTGCTTCAAAAATATTGTTCATATTGCTGCTTACCAGACAGAGATCCTTTTGTCCTTATCTCGCTTTGTATTTCAATTCGTTCTCCATACAGTGCAATAACCTAATACATATTTTCTTTGCGGTTATGTCGGGTAACATATAAGCACTCAGAAGAACCATACTAGTTGAAAGACGATAAAAAAGGGCGAGCTTCCAGGTTTGTTGTTTTGCTATTCAGGTTCCTTTTGCGTTGCAGTCAATCTCTATGTTGTCCTCTCTTTGCTTTCGACGTGTCCACCTTCACCACGCGCCCTTAGTGCTTCCTATTCGTCAGCGATTGGCGATGTACTTCCTCCTCTTGTGGAATCGGAGTATCCGACCGCCTCGCGACCCGCTACGGACCCAGGTTGTGACTATGAACCAGCTCGATAAGCTCTTTGCGAACCAAATAATTTGGACGACTTCCTGCCATTCCTGACGCCCTATCCTATGCTCCCGACGCCTGCATCAGCTATAGCGATCTACACTTTCGCTAATTCGAGCATTCATTCAGAGGACGTTCATTGGATTCTTTAGGGGGAGGAAGTGCAATAATTGTTTATGGAAATCCTCAAAAATATTACAATTAAGTAACCCCACGAATTTTGTCGTCTTGCAGATAGAGGTCCCTTTTGTCGCCTCACCAAATCTAAGTCCTGATGGAGTCTTCATTATGAGCACTCATATCATGGTTTATAGTTGGTTATCATAAAGGGTCAAAGTTGTTTCTGGATCGCTGCACCATTAGACCCAAAAACAGTGAGGCTTTGCTGGTGCTAAAGTGAGCTCCAATTTTCATTTCGATTATAAATTGGTCTGAAAGAATTTGTCTGTGATTCACTGTCTTCTTTGTCTTTGAAAGTAACGTGTGAATATCTCATTCATTTATCTTCATAATAAGTAAATTTCATTTGTTGGTAAAGAGGAAGCACAAATGATATAGTGCCATGCACTTGTACATGTTAAAAGGCACTTGTGAATCCTCAAGTTGTTCGTTTATCGTGTAAAAAGATCTTTTCATCTCAGAAAGTTTTGGATCTTTCAAACGCAAGAGAAGGCTCTGTACACAGTGTCACTACCTTGAACATTTGCTTCTGTTTCTTTGATTCCGATGAACTGATTCCAACTAATCATAATCCACCTTCAAGAAATTTCCCGTGATATAGTAAACCATTCTAGACATCAAGTCCTCTGGGTGTTCTAACAAGTTAGTATTGGGGTATTGGCAATGTGGATACTGTTGCTCTTTAGCAGCCATAGTTTCAGCTTACTATAGATTTCCAATAAGTTACCCCGATCACTTTGGGAGGGTCCTTAAGAAACTTTAATTTGTTAAGTATCTGCAATGTGGCAATTCTTGATAACCTTAAGGTGGATAGAGCACTTCTTGAGGTCAAGATGGTAAAGATTTTTATGGGATGAGGAACAGTTTGGCTGCAAAGTGCTATGTAGGACATGCCTGCTTGATGTTCTTACATTCGTGGCACAAAGATCTCATTAGTTTGAGATTTCTCAAAATCATTCCGTTCACCTAAGCTGACAATTTTGCTATGATATCTAATGGTTTATTGTCCAAGAAGTTTGTGTGAAAATAATGTGAAATCACAGAAAAGCTTGAGATATTGACTTAAGTGCAGAGCTTGAGAAAGTGGCCACCGTCTGCAGATGCATCTCAGAACTATGCATGCTATTAAATTACAATAAATCAACGCCATGCTAAGTGAATGCAAAGTTTTTCCTGATATTCCTTCTGCTGAGGAGCTTTTGCCCGCTGGTGGGTCTTCTTCACGATCCTTAGAACGCTAGCAATGGCAACTCATATTTTAACAATTCGCATGAGTTGCTTGGAGCCCCACCGTTGAGGAAGTTGCTGGTGGAATCTACTGCTGTCCAGAATTTTGCTGCAGATTGCTCGGGTGATTTGAAGCTCCGATCAAGCTCAAAAGACGTAATTTTGAACGGATTTTTAGCTTACGCGCGTGCGAGATTTTTAGCTTGGAAAAAAGGTAAGAATTCTCAACCCTCGATCCTTAATTTATGCTTGTTAATTTGATAACTTGCATTGTTGTTTTTGGATCTCTTTGAGTACACTGATTTTACATTTAGAACTGAAAGTTTAAATTCAGTTGCCTAAAAACCCGAAAATATAAAAAGAAAAAATCATTTTCACAAATACATGGTCATTCATGTCATAAAAAAATAATATAAAAAATTAAAAAAATTAAAAAAATTAAAATTAAAAAAAATTTAGAAAACACAGAAATGCCCAAAAAAAAAAAAAGAAAATTAAGAAAAATCTCAAAAATTAGGAAACAGGCATCTCGACTGGCCAATCCTATTTTTGATGACTTTCCTTTTCATTTTTTCAAAATGATGATTTTGCCCGCTATGGTGTAAATCGTCTCAAAAAAATTTCGAAAAATTTAAAAAAATCTCAAAAATTAGGAAGATGGGCCATTTCGACTGGGCCAATCCTATTTTTGATGAATTCCTTTCTGATCTTTCAAGATGATGATTTTGCCCTTATGGAAAAATTGTCTGGAAAAATTAAAAAATTTAGAAAATCCCAAAATTAGGAAACGGGCCATTTCAACTGGCCAATCCTATTTTTAATGATTTCCCTTCTTGTCTTCAAAATGATGATTTTCCCCTTATGGGAAAATCATCTCGGAAATTCCGAAAAATTCTCAAAATTTGCGGAAAATGGGAAATGGTCAATTTGACTAGCTAGACCCATATTTTGAGACTTTGACTCACATTTCTTCATGAAATGATAGTTTTACCCCTCATGGGCGAATTGTCTCTAGAAATCAGAGAAATAATTTAGAAAATTTTCAGAAATTGGGAAATAAGAATGACACATTCAATTGGTTGACCTATTTCCTCTTCCCGATCCTTGAAAAATGACCATTTACCCTTCTGATTAGCTTGACCCAAATCTTTCCGAGTCTTCTCAAATGATTTTTCATGAAATAAAATGGTACCGAAAGGGCGTTAGAGTAATCTAGTGTAACCAAGTCCTTGAACTCATTTTCTCTGGTTCGCAGAAATAAATTAGTTCTCCCACTAATTTATTAAGTATCTAATCGACTACCAAAAATGATTAGTGTGACTCCAAATTTTAAATCATTTAAATAAAAACCAAAGTTGCGATTCAGTAAGGCTTGGGGAGGGTCCGCGTTAGGTTAGTTAATCTAATTAACCTGATAATCCGTTCACCTGATCGATCGAAAATTAATTTCTTTCGGGTTGCGACCACTACTACCTCACCATTTTACCGTCACGCTATTGTCATTGTTCTTACCATGCTGTGTCTGTTGCACCTATTACAGCTCATTTTGAAAACTTTTTGAACTTTGATTAGTGATGAGCAACCCCTAAACCTTGATTAGGTTAATAGGTTACTTTTTAAATGAGTTAGGGCTTGATTTAAGTGAGTTTGAGGATTTTTTGCGGGCTGTTGAAGGCTAATCCAAGGTATGCAATTTAATAGCTGACTTGTGTAGTTGTGTGTTATCTTATGTGGTAGATAGAATGAATTATGAGGTTGAAAACACTCTTATTTGGGTAACTTAATCATGTGACTTAGTATGGATGATTTTGTACTAAACCTGATTGTGTGGTTCGGTATGATTCAAAATTGGGTGTTTAGCATACGATCCATATGGCTAATTTGGATAGTTCATGACTAATTATACCCTTATGATTGATCTCAAAGTGCAATTGTGGAGTATGTGAATAAATCGTGTATCTTGATCCAATCATAGCTAATGTGTGATTGTGTGGTACATTAGAGTAATCATGTTACATGGGGTTATTGTTAAAAATTATGTGACAATTGTGTTCGTGTAATTATCCGGACTCTGATGTGTCTTACGCAGGGAATTGAACTTTTCTAAGGTGTGTTACGCGGGACGTTGTGGTGCTCGAATGGGGGAAGGATCGCAGGCCTGATGCATTTACGCTGATCGACCTGATGCGTGTTACGCGGGTCATTAGTAATCTGGGACATTTGATTGTGGATGCCCTGAGGATCGCCAATTGTTTGATATTGTGCTTTGAATGCGTTGTTCATTACATGCTCTTATATATGAAGAGCAATACATTGATTGGGATATGTTTTGTGCGGATATATGTGGCTTTGTATTTCCTCTTTACATTCGTTGCACGTTCATCTCGTTGGATAGAATAGCATGTTTATGGTGATTCGAAGGTACATACTATCCTAAGCAAGGCTTTGAGAGTTTACTTATTGAGATTTATTTCCATTGTTGTTGTTTTCAAACCTTTTAGAACTCAAACCCTGAATATGAATGACCCACCGCAACGTTTTGGGATACCGATGGACATCGAACATGTGGTGATGAAGTATCCAGTAAGTGGAGGAAAGGTTTATGCTATGCATGGTAGTACTGTTTGAGTTGATGTGCGGGATACATTTTGGAAGCTTCATACCTATTTGACGTGGACTTATAGAGATAGAGGTGTGTCATACGGTCTACTCCAGGGTTTTGATATATCCTATGATGGAGTTGGTGAGTGGGACCCTATGGAGATTATTCCTCCTCATCGTGTTGTTACTAACTTGGACATCGGCCCTGAATGTCACGCCTGAACCCTACGGGCTCGCAACATCCCACCTCCAAACGGTCAATAAAGATGCGATATCTCAGGACTTGTCACCGACCCAACTAAATGCTTAGAGACTAACGCTACAAAAGCGAATCAAGCAATCCTGACAACATACAGAGAAAGAGGAAAAAGGAGAGAGACAAATACACCAAACCAGAACATCGACTTCATATAAATATCAACGTAGCATTCACAAAAAGGGATAGCATACATGCCAAACCCAGGGCGACCATAAATGTCAAAAAGGGCTTATGATCGACTATTCTAGCACCCATGACAAAAGAGAATGCCAAAAAAGGGAACCCGAGGTTACAAGGCTAATTGTCCATCTCGCTGTCCTCGAACGATGGAATCGGCTCTGGATCGGACTCCATTTGCTCCTCCTCAAGATCTGACTCCATTGACTCCTCTCTAGGATCGAAATCTATCTCCATCGGTCCCTCCTCGGAATCCTTCAAGCCAATGTCAGGAGTGGTCACCACACTATTAGGGACTGTAGCTGACGTGGAATCCTACTTACTAACTCCCTTAAAAGGAATATTAAAACCCTAGAGCAGACCTACCAACATATTGCCATCTTGATACCTCCATGCCATAAAATGGTGGGGCTTCTAAAACGCTTCATCCACATCTACCCACACTGTATTAGAATGCTTATAGTATACTTTGTTCTCGCCCACGGGATACTCAGTCACCAGCGTGTCAATGTCTCATAGTATCTCGAATCCTTGCAGTAAAGTGCTCATTCTCAAGGATGGGGGTCTGAAATGTTTGGGTTACAATAGTGAGAATGAATCTCAGCAAGCTTACTCGTAAGGCTCACACAAGACAAAGCGTAGCCCTAAGATAATCCTAGACATGCAGATCCGCAAACCACTAAGTTTTCAACTAATAAACCAGGTAAGACAATGAATACTTACATCATGCAAAGAACCAATATCCAATCCAGATATGTTCACAAATCATGTTATATACATGCGACGATCATATAGATGTAACACAATTAAAATTTCAAATTCAGACTAGCTCGCGTAAACAAGCATCGGGCTTGTGCCACAATTCGCATTAAACGCATCAGGTCGGCACCCTTATCACTGCATTAAATATCATAACTT
Source organism: Psidium friedrichsthalianum (assembly GCA_019149425.1). NCBI lineage: Eukaryota > Viridiplantae > Streptophyta > Magnoliopsida > Myrtales > Myrtaceae > Psidium > Psidium friedrichsthalianum. The sequence continues at coordinate 4,041 of JAGVVM010009854.1, read as the reverse complement.
GACCTGCGTTAAACGTATCAGGTCAATCGGCGTTAAAAACGCCTCAAGTTCATGCTTCAACCCGCGTTAAATACCTCAGGTTGGCACCCTTATCTCTCCAGTTACTCCACGTCAAACGCATTAGGATGCAATACTGAACTTCTTTATTCCTTCCATTTTTCGCATAAAATGCATCAGGGTTATACAACTTCCTGCGTAAAACGCATCAGGGCATCATATAACCGATCGACATCCAGAACCCCTCAAACAATCAATCACAATTCAATAACATTATAATTGTACCAATTTGCATTCGTTTAAGTATTGCCAGTCCGAATTCACACGGTTTCAATCAAGCAAGCAATCATAGAATCAGATTAAGCGATTAATCAAAGCACACGTCCAGACATTCAAATTCACACTTCAAAACATAATTGGCATTCACTCCCACATGCCCAAATACACACAATTTTCACCAAAATTGACCGTCTACGGTACCAGAAGGTCAAATAAGTATTTTCGACCTAAAATTTTCAAGAATTAATCATGAACACTTATGTATCGGCCTATGAACAGTAACCCAGCACCGTAAACAGTAACTCGAGACGCATGAACAGTGATTACGTTCAATGAACAGTGATTTTCTTCAATGAATAATGCATATCTTGGATGAATAGTATTCGAATATTCAATGAACAATAATTTTCTTCAATGCACAATAAAAATCTTCAATGAGTAGTACCTTCACAACGCTTGAACAGTAACCCGACGGGAATAGTGCACAAATTCAAACAGCCCATATTTTATACCAAAATCACTCTGAATCAACTTTAATCTCAACCTAGGAAGAACCCAAAGTCCTATTCAAGAATTATAGGATTCGATTACCTTAAACCAGCCTAAAACAGCTCCTAATCGCGCCCGAGTAGCAGCCATGAAGCAGCGACAGCGGTAACGAAGTGACGGCGAAGCAGCGGCGAATAAAGGGCCCTTGGGTGAAAGCTGGACGGGAGTTGGTTGGGGGTTTCACAATCGAGAGAGGAAAGGAAAGGGCGGCAAAGGGTTGCCAAAGACTCACCGGCATTGAGGGATATCGGTGGTGGATCACTGACGACGACAAAGTGACAGCAAAGGCGGAGGAAGAGGGCGGCCAAGAGAGGAAGAGGGGGAGGGGTTTCGGCTAAGGTGAGAGAGAGAGAGAGAGAGAGAGAGAGAGAGAGAGAGAGAGAGAGAGAGAGAGAGAGAGAGAGAGAGTTTTCTCTCACTTTGAGAGGATGAAATTTTTCTTAAAAGTTTCGGTACTATTCATGACAAAATATAAAGCTTTGATATGATAGATGCATAGCTTGAATGATTGATTGATGGGTTGACATGATCGATTTGATGGATGAATGATTGATTTGATGGATTTGACTCTGACAAGACAATATCTGGCGATGAACAAATTTTGGACTGGTCGAGGCTCAAGTGCAAATGGTGTCGGACGCTAAAACTGATGCAGAAATAATTCTAATTAAAATCACAATACCGCTACGGCTAATCAAGGGAGTCTATCGCAATCCTAAGGGCTAAAAGGTCTTTTCCCAAATTAACATCACTTTTTCCAAAAATTCCGAGCGAAACAACGAACTGCTAAATAAAGTGAGGCAACATCCAAAATGATGAGGTTGACACCCGTGAAAGTTCGATACTTAGTCTCGAAACTTGATTCGTGGCCAAATTCCATTGATTGCGACTTTGGTAAATTCTCAAACTAACGGACGACTTTTAAGAGTTATGCGTATCAATTCACACTTAGGTCAACGTACTTAAATTCCTAGCTAATTTTTCCCCTTTGGTTAGTCATCTCGATGTCGCGACCTAAAAATTTCGATCGGTGAAAAATTTTCAGGTTAACGGATTATCAGGTTAATTAGATTAACTAACCTAATACGGACTCTCCCAAGCCCTACCGAATCGCAACTTTGATTTTTTTTTATCACATGATTTTAGAATTTGGAGTCGCCACTAATCATTTTTGGTAGGTCGATTAGAAACCTAAGTAAATTAGCGAGAGAACTAAATTACTTCTATGAACTAGAGATTATGAGTTCGGGGACTTGGTTACACTAGTCAATTAAAACTAATGCCCTTTCGGTACTTTAATTCCATAGATATCCTAATTTTGGCAACTCAGGCTTGGTTTACTCCTAAGATTCTAGTGAGGTGTTCTCTTTTTGTATTTTCACTTTTTAGAAGGAATGCATGGATGGTAATAGTGCATGGATAAGTAAAACATGAATAGATAAATATAGACACGCAAATGTATACATGCGAACGTGGACATGCAATCATGAACATGCGAGCATAAATATACAAATATGGCATGCAAACGTAAACATACGTTACATGCGAATGTGGACATGTGAGTACGGGATACGAATGTAGACATGATGATGCGGCATACGAATAAATCATCAAAAATATGATTGGTCAGTCGAAATGGCCTGTTTCCTAATTTTTTGGAATTTTTCTAAATTTCCTGAAATTTTTCAAGATAATTTACCTATGAGGGAAAAATCGTCATATTTGAAAAGATTAGGAAGGAAAATCATTAAAATAGGATTGGCCCGTTTCCTAATTTTTGGGATTTTTTCTGAATTTTCTGAAATTTTTCAAGACAATTTGCCTATGTGGGGCAAAATCGTCATTTTGAAAAGATTAGGAAGGGAAATCAACAAAAATAGGATTGGCCAGTCGAAATGGCCCGTTTCCTAGTTTTTGGGATTTTTCTTTTGAATTTTTTTTGTTTTGCATGAATATGTATGAATTAATGACAATACGAATACGTATGCGGCATGGCAAATTATGCATGAGCTATACTATATGAAATGCACATGAATGACATTTTTTTTTTTGTATTTTTGAATGCTTCCCATTCTGGGGTTTAATGGTGCAGAAATTAAATTGCAGAAAGTAAATGCAGTAAATAAAGAACCTCCAACTGGTGGGCATCACCGGAATAGAGGTTTCGCTTACAAATACAAGCTTGAGAAATGAAGGTGGTGACTACGAGGAGCGCGAGGCACGTACGACGGTCGAGAAGCACATAGCGGCCGGGAAGAGTCACGGGCGGAGGTGGGCTGATCCCAGTGGCATGGGTGGTTCTCACACCTAAAAAATGATAGAAAAACTAGTTAATGAGGTCTAAGAACCCACGAGACGAAGCCACGAGGCCAAAAGTTGCTTCGGTGCTAGTCCAGCGGACGGCGGCGCACGAAGAAAGGGAGGCTGATTGGGGAAGAAAACGAGGGATTTAAGGCCAAGGAATGAGGAAACAAGGATCAAGGGAGCGTACCAAGGTGAGGTGGTGATCAGCCGGCATGAAAGGGAGGCGGACGATGCGGCGGATGAGGGCGGTGTCAAGCGGACGGGCACGAGACCGAGAGGGAGAGGAGAGAGAGCTAGAGAGCAAATGAGAGGGAGAGGGGTTGGTTTCGGCCGAATGAGGAAGAGGGGAAGGAGAGAGAGTGAGTTATTCATGATTAAAGGAAATGAGATAAAAAGCTTGAATGAAAAAGTGAGTGGGGTTGGTAGAGGGTTGTTGTACTTTGATGGGCAAGCTTGAGTGACATGTTAGATTGGCTTGACAAGATTTGATTTGGTTGATGGATTTGATTGACATGATAGATTAGACAAGATTTGATTGATTGATCGACGGGACGATCGACGAGACGCTTTCTCAAGATGCGTGCCAAATGCACTGATCGAGCATCGAGAGCCAACGAACTCGAACGAACTACCTTGCTAAGCTAACGCGCTCTCATAACCCCAAATATAACTACCAACGATCTAGAGAGTTTGTCGCAAACTAGGGGCAAATCGGTTAAAAAAAAATCCAACTTAACGTTTTGCTTTGCGACGTCCCGAATTTAACTGGCCAAACTGACGATCTAGCGACTACCGAATCCAAATCTCCACTATAATATTCATGAGAATTTGATTGTCTGGGATCAGAATCCATTTCGTGGCTAAATTCATTAAATAACGACTCTGTCGAATTTTCAGACTAACGAGCGGCTG